>OY776280.1:31080491-31387991 GCA_963675445.1 Linnaemya vulpina
ACACAATGCGGAAGCTTCAGTATTCGTCATAGATCTTTCAAAACGTATAGATCAAGACTAAGAAATTATCAAATAATTTATGATTCATTTCTAATATATGACAAAGTTGACTTAATTAGCTAGTAAAATAAAGAGCGAAATATCATTTTCCCTACCAAAAATTCAAGGCTTTAGGAGCTATTTTTTACAGACAATCGCCAATTTGAAACCATAGATGACAGTAGTGTATTAAATTTTGATTGAAAGCAAAGAACATGTAAAGCATTTTATTACACTTTCTGACTATCCTCGTGATTAAAGTCCAAGACTACACTGATATGAAAAGAAATCAATGGAAACAAAAAAAAAATTTGGTTTACCTTTAAAGCAAACTCCGCTCAATAGTTCCTCATCCCTTATATTAGTGCACACTTTTTACTCGCCTTAAATCAAAAGCTGCTATAATTCTTACTCTTACTAGTGCTGATTTCTTTTCTAGGAAAGAATGCAATATTTTTCACACTTTTTAACAGAAAGTGGCTGAATTGGGTAATTTAACAGAAATACATTTATTAGAAATTAATCCAACATCCCCCATGATAAATATTAAAGCTCTTCCGAACTGTCACTTTTTAGTAAATAAGTGAAAGAATATTTCAGGTTTTCTTTAAAAAAAAAGTTATAAAAGTTATTGAACGAATTGTTATAAAAAATGTAAGATTTCAACGACAAATAAATTTTGATGAACATAAATGTTATATAAACGGATGTTGTAACAGTGGTATCCAATAAGATCCATCGAACAACTTTACTGCCAATAAAACCCTTCATATCTTGTGATGTTGGTGAAATCAATTAGCACCTTTAACTCTTGTACAGAAGAAATGCTATCTAGTTTAATTAGTTCACTTTATTGGACATTGAGGCCGGATTGTGTTGCTTTGACATATACAACACGCCTTTGTCGTAGTCTCCTACTGTGGAACAATTGTTTTCCAATTTTTTCCTTATATTCATGTCTTATTTTCAAATGCTTGTCTTGCTTGAAGCATATAATTTGTAGGATATTTTATATTTGTCCAAAAAGCTTGGCGTAAGAAATATGGATTAAACAATTCAGAAAAATTAGGACATTAAAAAATAATTAAGCGACAACGCAGGAATATAAAATTAAGTGTATTCCCATCGGTTTCATAAAGTTCTCGTACCCTGTTTCATTATAAAATTGGGGCAAAGAGAAACTGTTATCACATTCAACTAAGGGTTCTTACAAGTGGTAATAAAGAAAAAATACTCCTTCACTTGACTACTGATGATATCTGCCATGAGGTAGAATGTTAATATTAATCAAGGAAAAGTTTTTTGATAAAAACTCTCAGAACGGAGTCAGGCGAACATTTTTTCTGCCATTAGAACTTTCATCATAATGACCTAGTCTCATTGCTATTTATTATACCAGGAGTAGCATTATATGTTACGATGAAATTTGCATTTTAGAAGATTTTATCGCGAGCAGATCTCATTTCTGAGTTTTCTGTAGTCGAAGGTTTGACTTAAATATCGCCGGATATATCATCCCAGTCCCCATGAAGTTTCCTACGTTTTGTTCAATATATTTCGTATCAATGTTCTGTTTAGTGCTGGTAAAGAATCGGATCAGGGGGTAAACTACGGAATCGGAGTTAATTAGTAAACTAATTGAATTCAAACTTCGATCAATATCGAACGCGGCAATCAGGAGTCATATTATGGCACTCGATATGGATCGACATTTCTGTATAAATTGTATTGAAATTTCGATGGATATCAAATGCGGCAATTCGAGACCTGGCTACTGATAGTCCTCTCATTGTTTTTTAAACAGTATTTCAATAGAATTTTAAAGGGAAAACAAATTAACATATATTTTTACTGTAGATTCCTCAAACAGATTTCAGATAATTTTACTTGTTTTAAAGTCGATGAATCAATTCTTCTCGAAAGTAAGTTGAATGACGTGTTTCCAGGAAATTGTTATTGAAGTAAAAAAATCCCTTTGTCTCGAAAAAAACGTGTCTTGAAAATTGCAATTGAAGGTTTATTGCCTTGAAGTTCTTATACAAACATACTAACGCTGCAGAGCAGACAGATTTTTATATCAGCGAAAGCACCAGAACACATACAAAAATTGCAGTCAATATATACAAAATTATTACATAAACATATATTACGTGCAACTAAATTTTAATCAAAACAATTATTTTTTATAATTTTTCATTTACAGATACAGTAGAACTATGAGAAATTGTCTTATTTCCATAAATTTACTTAATTACTTGCCAGCTGACCTCAATTGAACTTATTCGAAATATTAAATTTAAATGTTTGATTTAAAAATTAATTTATGGCTTCTTATCTTTAAGAATACTTTAATAAAACAAACATGTTTTCGTTAATAGTTTTTAGTTAGCAGCATACTGTTTGTTAAATTTTTAACTAAGATAAAATATTTCCTTGCATTAAGTTAGAATATCTTTAGCTTTATATAATTTATTGTAAATTTTTTTATTGATTATTAAGTCAAGACTTTTATTTAGTTGTTATTAACTAGGAATAATTATTTGATTAAAGTTTAATTTCTATTTTTATCTGTATCTCAATATTTGATGCGTATTGCCTTTCATTTGTAACTCAATAGTTTGCTGAAAAAAAAATACTTATACTACTAAAGAAAAACTAAACTAATGAAAGATAAAACAAAAGCAACAAAAACAAATCAACAGAAGGAAAATTAACTCTTAACAAAACGAATATAAGTGAAGTTTGAAAAACTCAACTCAATAAATGACTGCAATGAGTTTTTATTTTTATTATATAAAATTGTTTCTTTATTTTTTTCATGTTTAATGTTTATTTTTTATTTTTTATAAATGCAAGTGAATACAGCGTGCCGTTCAAATGACTATAGTGGCAGACGGCTTATAGGGAAGGATGCCGAATAATACTGTGGGTTTTTATAACACAATTTCTTCAGAGATGTCAAGAAAACGTGTTATTGTTTTTATAACAGAGAAATTATTTAGTCTGATTTTATGTCACAGGGGTTTTCTAATATTCTTTTTTTATTTCCCCCATATTGATAAGCCTTCTTCCCTGTTGAAGCTTTCTTTTCTCATCCTCCTTGTTTCATACATCCCTACTCTTGTTTCACCTTTAAATGAACAGTTACTGATTTTATTAGATAAAAAACTGAACAATAAGTCTAGAGGAAAGTTGTAGTGGTTTGAATTAAAAAACAGTAGAATAAATTTCTATAAATAAATTCAAGGGTTAATGATACTTTCAAAATCGAAAGGAAAGAAACTTTATCAACGATTTGTTTCGATTGTTAACTAACTGCAGTTGCTGTAGAGTGAAATGAAAAAAACAATAAGTCGAAAGCATATAAAGTGAAATGCAAAACACTCATACTATTGGAATGATGCAGGGAAGATTAAGTTGTTATTTTTTTATTTTAGTAACATATTTATTATAACATTTTTTTTTAAATTTAGTGGCAGGAATTTTCTTGCTAATATTTCCTAATTTATTTATTAAATACTGCAAATACAAATCACTTAACTTAATTATCCTAGACAAGTTATAGAGACTACGTGGAGAAATCTAATAGGGAATCTAATATCTTCGACTTACGCGTTACTTTATTTACACAAACCAAGTATAAGCGAACTCTATTTCCTTCAATTTCGATTAGGACTAATTACTATTCCGATTTATTTTGAAAACTATTGGCCAAAAAGAATGATCTACCATAAATTTAGCTATTTGTAAGAAAATTTTTAAAAAGTCAATTCTTTTTTTAAATTTTCAATATTTCACTTTTCTTCCATAAATTAAAAAATACACATTTTTGCTTTTGAAAGTGAATTATTTTAGAACTTATTGGCCAAATGGAAAGTTATGGCAAAAATGTAGCTGTTTCTAAAATAATTTTTATAAAATCGGTTTATTTTTCAAGATGAGTCTCCCTTATGAAATGTTCAATTTTAGATTTTGTTTGGATATTGAATATTTGTTTGAGAAAATTGAATTGCAAACTGTTTACTTTGTATAAAGAAATCTGTAAAAAAATTATTTTATATAAGTGTAGCAGCAATTGAAGAATTCAGTTTTCAAAGTTCGTTTTCATAATGGTTAAGCCATGAGCACCATCAATCCAACACGAATAATGAACAACGAAAATCAATTCCTTGAGAGTTAGTCCTTTCTCCCATTAATCCTATTAGGAATATATATGTCTCCGTGGTAGCAAAAAGTTTACTACTGGAGGATGCAATAATTCTCTTTTATATATATATATATATATATATATATATATATATATATATATATAAATATATAATATATATATATATATATATATATATATATTAATTTTCCTGGAATTCATAATTGAAGAAATTTGTTATAGAGAATAGTATTTTTCCTGAAAAATAAATTTCTGGGGAATATTCATGATTGAATTGAATATAAATAGACAACGAATAGCTTTATATCTATTTATGATCTGAGCTTAGAATAGAACCTCTTTTACTGTATTAACATATTGATTTAAATGTTCGTCTGTTTCTTTGCAAAATCAAATATTCAAAAGCAGCTCCGATCTTTTACTTATTTATAAATATTCATATATTTTTGATAATCCTTTTTATTGTATACCATTATCTGTAAACTTTAAATGAAATGGCAAATGCATCGCTTTTAGAAGCTCATGTCATGTCATACAAATTCATAAAATATGCACATATCTAAGCACATACTTACGTACAGGAAACTAACAAAAAAAACGAAAAATTTTCATCGAATCTAAAACCACTAAACTTTGCTGTTCTGCTCTGGAATGCTGAACAAAAAAGGATGTAAAATAAATTGAAACGTTTGATACTCTCTAATGCCATTAATTGGCAATAACGTTGTAGTAATTTTGAGAATCTAACAGTCAAGTGTAACCGTAAAAACCACCAATAACGAGTGGTATTTAAGCCACATATCACAACTGTATGGAAGCTAACAAAAATGACTTAAATATATTGAAAAAAAAGAAGCAAATAGCCAAAAAATAGTTTATGGTTTCAAGAGTTTTACACATGCACTTGTATGCACACACACACACACAAAATTCTTTTTTTAATTTGCCATTATAAAAAACGTATTGCAGCAGTAATCGTTTCGAATTCGTAGAACACTCGTTATTAGTGAATAGAATTTGAAAACTTAATTATATTGGAAACTTACAACAAAGTGCCGTGAATTACATGAACTAAATAATCTCTCTTTCGTGTGCATAAACCAAATTAAAATCAAATATATTAATTGGTTTAATGAAAACAAGTGCAACTGTTTGTTGGTCTGTCTCATCCCAATAGTTATTCGCTCGATTATTGTGTTGTTATTAGTTTTAATAATGATTTGTAATTGGAAAATATTTAATTAAAAGTTGTTTTAATTTCGTTTAGTGTCATGTTGTATAAATTAGCGGTTTTTTATAATTAGATTTCAAATAAAATATTTAATTCGATTGTGGAAATTACATGTTTGCTATTAAGATTCAATTAAGAAGACAATATTGCAAATAGATGCAGGTGTATATGGACATATACCTGTTTGTGTACAAGTATATATGCTGGTAAGAGAAAAGGCCATTGGGAATTTCATTAATTCTTGCATGACAACGAAATTACGAATTGACCAACAATTTTCTTTTCTGCTTAATTGGAGGTTTTCCATATCACGGTAACAAATAAGCACGTTGATTTTCCAATTAAAAACAGAAATAATATTTAAAAGGAATTATACAAAAAATGTGTAATTTGATGCTGCTGTATTAAACCCGAGAGGATTTTATAGTGGCGCTAATAACCTCAAATTGGATTGAAACTGCCACAAGAGGTTTTACCATTATATTCATCATTAAAAATAAGTCTCGATAGTTCTGTTTATTATAGGCTAATGATATTCAAGTCTGCGTTTAAGTAATTCTCTACTATCTGTTAATTTTTATTTAGACAATTGTGTTGATGCCTATTTTAGTTATTTACTCCGTCGGTGATCTTTTTGGTCCAGTTACTAACGAAGGAAACTACTGTAGACTAGCTCCTCCACATATACGTACTGAAATTAGCTTAGGGGCGTTAAATTGCACGCTCTTGGAAGCCATTTCACGGGTCGAAAACCTTAATATAAGCCGTTAACAAACCTTTCCTTCCATAAATCAAACCAGAACTCCTAATCCTGGCTCTATAGCGACTATAACGCTATATATAAAAAACTATGAGTCAAATAATTCACCAGGCCCATAAATTACAACAAATAGTCTGCTTTTTTGAATGTAACGAATTCTCAACATACATTTGAGGATCATTGTCACTCTAAAGAAGGCAGTTTTATTTACTGACTGGTCTGTTCATACAAAATTGAACTTCACCTTTAAGTGAAGATCGTGCGAACAGAACCGTGGTTTTTAAAATAAATTCGCTTGATAGCTGATGATAAAAGTACTGCAAATTAAATTTTTTATACCTCAATAAAAAACGCCCTTTAGTTTTGTTTCTAATCGAGCATCATAATATTTATAATATGTAATCAATTGATATGAGAACTTGAATTATTGTTCCATGACATGCTATGAAGCACGTCTATATCTGGTTATATAAACCAACTTAAACTAACCAGCAGATGAGTGCAGTGAAAGTCTGACGATCACTATCCTGACGGGCAAGAGTAATCAAATATTTTTTTTTTAATTTTCATATGTCATTTAGCTAAAAAGTAATAAAATATAATTACTGAACCTGATTATTAATTTATTTACAGTCGTTTTCTGTATCAAAATCAAGTCTTAGCATGAAGTTATTGTTTCAGAATCAGCTGAAAATTTGGTTTCCACAATAGCACCACGTTCTCGTGATACCAGTGGCACAATTCACACTCACCTTTAATTTACATAAAAACATAACTAATATGAACACACACTAGCATATGTGTTACACATTAGATTTATATTCATAAATCATACGCACCACGCTGCCATTATCTCTATCATCATTAGCGAATATTTCCTACTCACAAACGTACAAACGCACGTACTTGCGTACATCTTTATTCATCATTTTAAATGACAAAAATTATACATGAATTTGACAGTATTTTAAAAATACGTTTCAAGCTCATTTCGTTGTCACAAGTTTTCCTAAAAGCCTACAAACAATTAATTGTGTTAATACATGAACCGACATAATTTTTCATTGACACACAAATTTTCACACCTTCTTTTGTCAGGCTGAACCTCATGACATGTTAATTTTAAGGAACCACCAAAAACAGAAGGCAAACAAACAAATACAATTTCTTTTTATGTTGACAATTTAAAAGAAAATACACACGCTTTGCATGCATACTTACATGCACACATACATGCGTGCATAGGGCGGGGGGAAATAAAAATTTACATCAGAACGTACAATTTTTAATGACTTGACACACGTTAAAACGTGATTGGAATAAATAGCTCAACATGAGCAGATTAATGAGCAAATAAATTGTACACATACGAACGCGTTAAATAAAAGGACAGGTTTAAATATCAATTTTAAAAATACATTCATTAAAGATAAATCAAATTTGAATCGATACCTTAATTTAAGGAAGTGTAAGATAGTGATATCTCATAAGCGTTATAAATTTTTTTTAATTGTAACGATCTAAAAAATAATGAAGTTAAATTTAAAAGAAAAACTATTTTTGAGGTGGTATTTGTGCCATCATTTAAAAATTTTGTGTTTGCAAACCGATGCCATACAAAGAGCTTGCTTGAGTGTTAGATTTCATGATGTATTTTTGTAAACAATACAAGCAGCTCAATTGATTCCACAAAATCTCTTGTATAAATATTATTCATTATAAAAACTTTAGGTTTAATGAGTTTATTTCATCCTTTTCTTGTTATCTTGTTAATACTTTTCAAGAGATTTTCTTTTACACTTTTATTTTCTTGACTCATAGAGGATGCATTATGCAATAACTTCTTTTGTTGTCCTCATAAATACTCACTTGAAAACTTTTATCGCCTAGAAGCACACATTTCTTTGAAAGTGTTGTCAAAAGCAAATCGTTGACAAAAGCTATCAGATAAGATAGATGTGTCAAATAAACTCCCATAGCTATAGACAGACCATCGTAGTTAATAAGCAACAACATATAGTCGTATGCAACAACACAGTTCGTCTAGTCTAGCAAACACAAATCAAGTAGTTAGAGAAAATTGCATATCGCTTCTTTATTGTAAGGTAGTCATAAATAAAACATAATAATCCTGGCAAAACGGGGTTAAGGTTTTGAAAATGTGCACTGTATGATACGATAATACAAATCATATTTTTACTAGAACTTCTCCGTAGTTCAAAATAGAAGGAATACCGAATGTATAACTTCATTTGCAGATGATATCCAGGTTGGATATCACGAAATGTTAATATCAAGTAGCAAAATTATTATCGAAAAATTAATTAAACAAGTCATATAAGCATTAAATATTTTTGATAAACAACTACGTTGAAATAAGAATAAGGGATATATCGCGCTTTTGTCACAGGAGAATTGCAAATAAAAAAAATGAATTGTAATAAATTGATTAACCTTAACCTGCTTTTTGGGGTCTGTACCGTATACTCTTCTGCTTGCTATAAATTTCTGCTCGATAATATTAAACAAATTTATATTAATTTTGCTTTCGTATTTAGCCGTTTTGATGAAACAAAATAAATGAAATGTATTACAATATTGATTGAGGGATACTTTCTATCCTGCTACCAGAAGTCATTAAATTATGTTGTAGTATTTTAAAGCTTTCTGGTCAGAAGAATTTTCAATACATCAAAAACTTAAAAAATTTAGTCTCTACCCCTACTGCAGAATCATTTCAGTTTTCATTAATATCCATCATTGCAAGAGGTTGGAAATATGGAAACTTTTTAAAATTTGTTCCACTTAATTTTCTACAAACCAGCTCGTTTTTTTAGGCTATTTTCTCTAGCTTCCAGTTCTAACTAAAATTACCGGCTTTTTAACTGCTCCATTTTAAAATACCGACACAAACATTTTTCGTTTGCTGGCATATCGTGCGATACTCGTCACAGACATTCACACATTTCAAGTGCCTCGTTATTACTTAAACGTAGTAGATCGTTTGAATGAAAGTGCATAAGCGACGTTTTGTACAAGCAAACTTTTCTTTTGTCCAACACCAGCATTATGAACTTTATTTGCATTGTTAATCAAACAGCAATAAAAACTACAAAAAGTATCTTTTCGTCTCCCGCATACAATCGGATATTTGCAAGGGAAATGCTTAAATTGATAGAATTATGAAAGAAGAAACTTTTGTTTAAAAGTTCTTAAACTTTTTTTATAAAATAAAAAATATATAGACATAATCGAGTAAGCCAAACAATAGTTATTATAAAAATATTGAATATATCAGCCAAGAGATAATAACGAAAAGAAAGATATGAAAGACGGTGGATCTGAAACGAACCCCTTTATTTTTATTTTTTTTTTTTTCAAAACCATCTTGAATTGGTTTTTGTGCTGTTCGATATTTTGGAGTTCTTCGAGCTCAAATACTATTATTTTAATTAATATAGTTTTCTATTGCCATAAAAGAATGAAGAAAACTAACTGATCAGATATATAATTTCGGAGTTTTTCAAAATAAATAACTTTTTTCTAATTTTTTCATTCACGATATGTCATGTCTGGGTTAACGGCAATCGACAGGAATTTTAAATTTGAAGATCTGATTAGTTTGTAGAATCAATCGGGGAGGCCGTTTTAAAGTTATTCTAAGAACAAACACTTTGACAAATTTAGTTTTCTAAGTTTTTCAAAATATCTGAAAGTCGGTTTAAATTCATAGGACATCTAAGCTGTTAAATGCTCTCCAGAGCGGTACCAGTTTGCTGTGATCTAGATCACTCACTCAAAAGCTATGAGCGGATCATATACATGCACACGGATATTCACACAAACACTCACAGACATAGTGTGTTTGTCAGAATTATTCAAGAATGTTTCCTATGACCTCAAAACTCGAAGATCTGGTAAGAACTCGATATTTTTTCAAAGGGGTAAAATCAATAACTTCCCAATTTTAATAATTCTCAATTTTCAAATACTGTAGACGTGCTTAGCCCATGACGAAGAAAGCATATTCTTAATAAATTAAATGAGAAAATATCTCAAACAAATTACATTAAATATATTGTGAATTAAATCATACATTAACTCACTTATAGATTTTTATATATATATATAAAAACAGAGTTTATAATCATAATTTACCTTAAATAAAAATACAATCGAATGTATTTTTCCATCGCATAGTTTTTCCGACTTATATATCCCGCTATTTAGTTGGAAATTAAAATGCTTGAGGAGAGAAAGAAAGTTAATTGAATTTTGCACACAAAAATGAAACATAGAAAAACACAATCCGCCATGCATGTGAGAAAAAAAGCTAACAAACACACGAACATATTTGAATAGTCAGTATTCAACTCTTAAAAACAGCAACGCCAAATCGAGCATTTGTTTGTTGCATTTTTATTTAATATTTTTTTTTATGTGTGTTCGTTTTCCCATCATGATAAAAATATCAGGAAATTGAAACTCACTTTCAAAATGGTCAAATAGCAAAAGCTAAAGTGAAATTGACTTTTGTTCTGTTTTTTTTTTTGCCATGTTTTGTATCACATAGTTTTTTTGTCTGTACTTTATGGTCAAATGTCCATTATATTTATCGTTTTGCTTTTGTTCGTTTGTTATTTTTAGCATCGTATTAGTGTTTTTCAGCTACAGGAAAAAGGAAGTTTACTTTTAGCTCGCTTGCAGCATCAAGAGCGCAAGCAGCACAACTGCGGAGCTCGCATTTGTATTTACAGAGAATTTATGGAGAATTAACCATTTTGAATATTGATTTTGCTGGGAAATTATGCAGTAATCGCATGTGAATTTTTAAAATGCACAAAGAAAAACTAATAATTGCATAAAAGGAAATTAAATTGTTGCCACTACATATTCAAAAGCAACATATCGTTTTGGAAAATGAATGAAAAAGTTTTATTCTTTTATGATTTGCAAATATTTCATATTAATAATAATACATTTCTATTGGAAATTCAATTATAAGTTAATATAAACAAAAATAAAAATACATATATAAATATTTAAAAAGCGCTAGATTTTTATTTGTTAGGAGCAGAGTGTGTGTTTGTGGATTCCATTCATTGGCTTCGATCGTTTGTGGACTGGAATCACATTTTCAACAAGTAACACCAGAAGCAGGAAACTGCGTCAAGCACTGCTTTATACAAGATGCGAAATTTAAATATTCTTCTCTTATACCTCTAAGCCAAGTATATTTTAAAATGATTTCTTATGTTCAACTGATAGATATCTTAAGGCTGAAGCAAATAAATGATTAAAAGTAAACTGGAAGTCGTAGTCTAGCAGCCAACGAAACTTCAAAGAATGGCGGTTAATTTGTTTCCAAAACTTTACTGGAAACAGCTATCGATGTCTCGGGGACTAGTTTGGGAAAAAATTATTTGTGTTAGCATTATATCGGATCATGTAAAGTTTGCTATCATTCATCAATTTTTTAAGAAACTTACAGATAATGTAATTGGACGCAAACAAATTTTTCTTTTTAAACAAATTTCATGAGCTTGTTTTTCAAAAACTATAATTAAATAAATAAATATGTAGATAAATTTCAAAAACTATTCATACTCCAGTATCGTCCAAAAAGTTGCTTGATAAATATAGCGAACAACTTTCCGCACAGATTTAATATAATTTACAGGTTTCAAACTGCACGAGTGTATTAAAGAATTTTGTCTGCAATCGCGTATACCTGCCTTTGATGTACAACACCAATGTTGGCAGCTTCTAAAATTCAAAAAGTACTGAAACCAAAAAAAGCACGCCAGATATTGGAGAAGATATAATAGAGGAATTGCAGTTAAAAAAAAAAATGCGAGTATGTTGCGTGAATATATTTTTACTTTTAAATGCAAAGTGGTAGGCCGTCTGATTTGTAACGTAGTGCACAGAAAGCTTTATGAGCAAAAAAGAGAAACTTAACTCCAATTTGATTGTCGAAGAAATACAGCACAGCAGAGAAAATAATATCTCAATAGTGTCTATATTCCCATCATCAGTACTCGAGTATACTGCGGTTATCACAACTTGTTAGGCCCTTTCCACAGACAAAGAAAAGAAGTGTAATTACAGACTTGGATGGTTTTCATTATTCGCCTACTTATATACTTGGAAGCCTGATCATTATGAATTAATATACATTTTAGAAGAAAGTGTATTCAATTTGTCAAAGGAACCTTTCCCTACGAAAAGCTGACGTGGTTGCATTTGATACCAGTTCTTGTTTACACAAATTTGATAATTTTAATAAAAAGAAACTTCGTTTTGAACTACAAGTTCTTGAAAATATCGCGAACTACCGATTGATTCGATAAAATAAACTTTCAAACTTTTTTTTTCGAAATGTTATCTATTCCATCGAACGATAACTTGTGACATCGGTGCACTGCCATCGTGACCAAAAAAACAACAAAATCAATTTTGAAAAACAACAAGCACCAATCGCTAAATTTTTCGGGTCGATGAATCGTGGAAGCCCAGCAACAATATGAAAAGCACTAAATTTACAACACTATATGTTCTAGTAACTCGTTCGCCGAACTTGTTATTAAAAATGTATCAATTCTATTAACGACTATTTACATTCTTATAATAATATTGGAAAAATCACGTGACCGATTGTGATACATTATGATCTTAAATCTATTGAAAGGAACATAATTATGTTTATTTTTATTTAATTTTTTCTTTTTTTGCAATGAAAGAAGAGACTGGAGTTGGCTCTAGTTCGGTAGCACAAAATCAGTATCTTATCAATTCCTTTCTCATAAGCAAACATTTGGCAAACATCTGGCGTTAATTATCATATAAAAGAAATAAATATATTCTGGGTAAAAGTTGGAAGACCCCTTAATATAAATTATTTATACCACTTAAACTACTTTTTATCGTAACCAATATTCTGATTTAGATTTGCATACATAAATTTTATACAAATTCATTCGTAAACCAAAAGCAACTACAAAAATCTTAGGAATATCAGCGACAAAAACAATACCAATGGAAATCGGAGAGGAAATAATGCCGTGTTAAAAATAAACAAACAAAATGATACAATTGTTATAAATATATTTTAGCATAAATTACAACAACCGGTACAAAAACCCTCAACGGAAATAAGTTGAAACAAAAACAAAAGTGCGAAACAAATCATGCAAATTATAAAGGAAATTTACTAACATCGAGGATACGAATTGCAGCAACGTGTTTGCAAGTGGAAAGTGAATTAGCAGGGAAAAGCAAATGATGAAAACATTAATGCCACTGGGCAGTGAATGCCTGAATACACGTTTTTATCTGCTTGTTTTGAAACGATGGGTTCAGATTTCTACTCATCGTTCTGGCTGCCTGGTTATTGATATTGACATTGGCGTCAGTTTCAACTTATAAGTTTAAGTTATTGTTAACAAATTCTACAACGAGCAATGCCGTTGCTATATTTTTTTTTTACTTATCCTTTTAGTCGTATCTTCTAATTCGTAGTTGCACCCACATGCCTGTACATTATGTATAGATAACTATTTATGACTCGGTCTATCTATCTGACTGTACAAGTTCAGTGAGTGGAAGTATCATTCTAATACTATCATGCACTCGTACCTCTAAGCATATATCGATACATGCATCTATTTATGTGTACGTTTATATTGATTCCTACATGCATTTATGTATATGTTCGTACGAGTGTGCAGTATAACTTGTGTGTTTGGTTATTTCTATTTTAGCCTGCGGTTCAAGTGGCAAACGATTTATGGTTGTTGAGATAAAAATCGATTTGAACTACTGCTGTTTTGTCTCTGCTGGTGGTATGACCCACAACACAGTCAGTCTCTCGCACACAGAGGCAAATACGTTTGAATTCTATTTTGCATATTTATGGAAAATAAAGCAAAAAATTGGAAAATATTAAACTGGATGGACTTGTCAAGCCGCACCACAGAGACACTTTACACCAAAATTTATTTGATTCTTTTGTCATAATTGATATAAAACATAGACCGCCCTTTATAAAGGACCTCAATATGAAACAAATTTTTTAATTAAGAAAAGTTGTTTCTACAAAAAATTTGCAAGTATAAATTAAAATTTTTCACTTAGTTATTTAATCTGTAAGTCTCGAATACTAATGCGCATTCACATGCCACATTATTATATTATTTAAGACCAGTTTAAAATATATGTATTTACTTTATATTAAATTTTTATAGGCCAACTTTTCGCAAAAAGCTTTTCATTTAGAAAGACCTAATGAGCTTTCCAAATCGCAATGGAAAGTTATCATCAGGGTTTCAATCGGTAAAGCCGTTTAAAAGTTATTCCAAAAAAACTCAAAATCTTTTTTTATTTTTCAGTGTTTTTGAGATCTCTTGAAATCTCCTTTTTTTTGAAAACCACAGAAATTTTACTTGCAGTAAAACTATTTAGAACGTAAAATCGTGGCAAAGTTATAAACAGATCACATACTTACGCACACGCAAACACACACATACATACGGACATAGTTAGTGCGAGAGATGTGATGAGAACTTTATTTTTTCAAAGCGGGACAAAACCAATAACTTCCCGATTTTTGATAATTTTATAACATCCTACAGGGAAGTTAAAAAGCACCCCATCGTGTATCGTCATTTATTGCATTTTCAGCGCGTCCTCTTTTTTATTTTTACACTCAATACTTTTAATAATAAAATTGAAGAAGTCAAAAGTATCCTGTTAAAAACATTCATTCAACTCTCCACGAAATTCGCCTTTTTCCTGTGCACGCAGAGTTGGTAAAACAGTTATTAATTCAAAGCTTCCTAACGACGTTGTGGTTCTGAAACTAATTTGAGAGCTTCAAAATGTAAAATTTATTCTTATATAAATAATATTTAGTTTTAATTTTGGATTAGTCTATACAACGAAGCACTGTACCTTCACTCAATCTTTTGTAGCGTACTAAAAAAGAAATATGTATGAAGAAAAAAAATCCAAACCAAACATGCATAAACTTAAAATACTAAAGGAATGGAAGGAGTCTAATGCATTTAAAATTGAAGTGATGTTATGTAACAGGAGCACGATGGCATAAGTAACAGCCAACTACACGGCAGTCAACTATATCGAGAGTAGTTGATTCTGAGCGCGTATGTTATTATTTGCACTTGTATTTTCAATTGAATGTGTTCTTGCGAGTGAGTGTGAGTATGTGTGTCTGTGTGTGAAATTCAGGTGGGTAAAACGCAGATGTTTGGTGCCAGCGGTGTTTTTATGATTTATGGCATTGAAATATTAGTTTTGCTTATTTTGCAATACAAATGTCGTAAAAGCTTTAAGCGTTAAGGAAAATCGTTTTCAATACATCACTTCATGCTTTATGGAATATAATTTCTTTGAAATTAAAATTTATAACACTCGTGTATTTGTGTAGAAAAAATAATCTATGAATATAAATAAGACCAGAGAGGGACGATTCTTATTTTTATGGGAAAAATAAATAAATAATTGTTCTGTCTATTGCGATCACATATCATTTTGGCGCTAATAAATTCATGGTAGAAAGCATTTCAATTATAAAACTCTAAAATAGGTGTTGTTGGGCTAAAATTTTTGAGTCATATGCCTGAATTATTTAAAATATAAATTGACCGTAACATAATCTTAACATACATCATTTAGGCAGCTGTAGAAATAAAAATTATTTACATGTCAATTCGTAAGACTTAAAGAGCCCTATTTTATCGCCAATATTCCCACTGTACTAATTTTATAAATGAAGTTGTGCCTCTTCCATTTTTCAACACATTTAATTTTTAAAGCATTTTAAGTTGTATTAAATAGATCGGACTAGTTTACGTTAAAATTATTGGTATCTATTTAAATTAAATGGTACTTACTCGCACTATTTAACTCTTATATTGGGTGATTTTTTAAGAGCTGTCAGATTCATTGAAAAACCAAACACATCAGTTTTAGAGGAAGATACGAAATATTTATTTGAGGCAATAGAATGATTTATATAAACATTTATGATTTATGTAAACATTAGCCGCGGCTGCGGCTCATGTAGCTCATACGCATAGTCCAATTTTGGCATATACTATGGGGCCGCTACTTCGCTAATAATCTCTTCAATATTTGGATTCCAGTGCGTCAGTAGTGTAGACGTTATCATCGCCCCACAGCAAATAGTTTAAATGTGTAAAATCATCTAAGTGGCCAATTGACCGACCAAATTTTCCTTCATCGCTTTCTTGAATCAACATGTCAGCAAATTTAAAACACTTGGTAAAGCTCGCCATTCGTAGTAAAGTTTCTGTCTGCGTCATCTCTATAAAAGAACGATTCAGCTATTTCACCAACTCATAATCCACACCAAACAGTAAAAATTTAAATTTTTCTTGGATTATCACTCTCTGGTTTACCCCTGCATATAAAGTGCATTGTGCGAGAAGTACAAAGAAGGGGATAGTTTAGGAAGACAGATGAAGACAGAATTTTGTTGTAGCTCTCTTATATCTCCTTTGAATAGGTTGCTACAGGTACCGATAAAGGAGGGTGTTGCGCTCTTTTAATGCATGGCGGTGTTATTCGTTGTTGGTAATGCAAGTGCAATGCCTTCGTTATTGAGACAACTCGACAACAGTTAATAAGATCCTGCATTAATGCAGGCCAGGAATATTCGCTACCATACGCGTGACTGAGTGTGGAGTTGAACAAGGGATCGATGGCGTCGTAGTCTTGTATTCGCTACTTTAGCCAATAGCATTGACTAACAACCCACACATCTAAGAAAATATTTTATTAGAGAAACAACTACAAATTCAAACCTAACTTTCCTTCTAAACTGCATTAGAACTATAAAAAGCTTCTTATTAAATTGCTGTTAAGCATAGTGCTACATAAATAAAAAATTTTTTTAAATTGTTTTAATATAATCGATTTTCATTTTCATAAAGAAAAGATACAATATTATTTTGAAATGATAATAAATCTTAAAATCTTTCATTTTCTCAGTACGTTTTATGATTCATTTAATGTTGCTTTTATTGCTGTTTAACATAATTAATTACATACTCGCGGGAGGATGCTAAAAACGTTTAATTTTCCTGATGCACAATGTGTGTGAATGTGTAAATACGAGTTTTATATATTTACATATGGGATGTATATCGATGTAAACATTAACTGACAAGAGCGAACGACACGCTTGGCAACTTCATTTTTCATTAAAATCCCTTTGAATTGTTTCGCTTTGTTGTGAAATAAACAAAACAAAATTAAAATCAGTTAAATGAGAATAACACACCTTTTGTAACTTTCCAATACTCACATCTTTTTTGTTCTGGTTTGTTTTGTTTGCACCTCCAGCTGTGGGAGTGTTCCACACGCACATTCGTTTTCATCTGCGTGCTTGTGTTTTTATGTTTTCAGTAAAACCTTTCGGGATCATAAAAATTGTATTCTATTG
This sequence comes from Linnaemya vulpina, assembly GCA_963675445.1. Lineage (NCBI taxonomy): Eukaryota > Metazoa > Arthropoda > Insecta > Diptera > Tachinidae > Linnaemya > Linnaemya vulpina. Next base: position 31,098,178 of record OY776280.1, read on the forward strand.
TATTTATGTACTTGAGTATTTGAGCCAGTCAATATGTTCTAAATGCAGCTTTTGTATATAAAAGTGCGTGTTTTTATTGTTGATTTTGTTGTTTATTCCTGCTTTAGTATTTGCAATTGCTTAGGGAATCTTTTTGAAAACTCTTATCGGTGTCAAGATAATCAATGTGAGACAATACTGCGTGTTCATTGTTATACGTTTTGATAATCCTGCTGTTTGTCCTGTCTTTTCTTTATGGCTGTAGCAGCAGTATTCTGAGGTTTTTAACATTTTGAAATGATTTCCATAACATTTTATTATCACTCTTAATATTCTTTTATACGCAATCAATTAAGCGATTTTGTCATTTAATTCAAGTGTGTAAAATTGAGACTCTGCTTCATTTGAAATAAAATTATAAAGTTTTTCGTTCATATAACTCTTTCTCATGTTTTCTATCAAATAATTAAACATTTCTTGGAGAAATTTCTTTTAAGATTAACTAAATCTCTGTCCTTTATATTGCATTTTGGAAAACTAAAAATTAAGTTGTTAACAGTGAACTGATATTAGTTCAGAGAGCATCAGGGTGCGCATAATTTATTTATATTTTAGGAATAAATTTAAGAACATTTTAAGATTTTTATTAAAAAAAAAATCATCATATTAAAATAATTAATAAATATCACACCGCGTTAGTGAAATTTGTATATGCAAAATAAAATTTTTAATATATTCACTCTGTTTGTACTCATATTTTTGTACGTTTATTCGTTGAAGTAATTGTGCACAAAATATAAGCAAATTTTGAAATTTCATTTCCTATAAATCTCATTAAAACAAAGTGATTTACAAAATTAGAGCCTTGTGTATTTTCTCTGTCGTCAATTAATAAAAGCGTTGAAAAACAATTACTCTCTTCAGCGGCAACGCTTTAATTAAACCAACACCAAAACTAAACGTTCAGACATTGTCAACCACTTAAAAACACATTTCAATTAATTTGCAGTCTAACACTTGCGCTATTAGTTTATTGTACGAAATCCATGCACATGTTGGGGCTGCTCCAAAACAAAACATATCAAGAAGTTCTGGCGTATGTGTACGTGTTGGTAATACTATAAATTTGCTTGAAACATGCAACGTTATATTGAAGAAATTTATTAAATAAAACCACAATAGGAAATTACCTGAAGGTATAAAAAAACCAACTACAACAACAGTAACAATGACAAATATCAACTGCCAAACTGTGCTGTAAAGAAGATTAATAAAATAAGAATTAATTTGGCTGATAAGATTTAAGTTGTCATACTAAAATAAGAAAAGAAAAACATATCGAACAAATTACCAAGTTTAGTCCTGCAGGCTGCCGTTTATTTTTATTTTTTGTGTCCCTGCTTTTATAAATGCGAGACTTTTAATAATAACGTTTGCATTATATACGAGTAGGCCTAAAGGCCAACAAATAACACAATATTATTTCAACACTTGGAAATTTGTTACATTAGCTGTGAATACACTTGCAGAGTTTCAAAAGTGTGTCTTGTTATTTTAGTCTAAAATGTTTTTGCAGTAAATTTGCTATTCATAAAAATAGCAAATATTGCCAGCTTAATACCGACATGAATTTTTAATTAATACATTCTTTTCTACATTTTATTCTTTTACTGTGATGTTAAGCAGCACTCATTGGAAAACATAATGCAGGCGGCTTTTGGTCTACCATGTCCAGTATTTATAATTAAAAGCTAAACCATAAGCTGAATTGTGCGTATAAACTGTTTGTGTGTGGTAATAAAAGTCAGGACATTTTTACATTGTGCGATGAAAGGAAAAGGACACTAGAAAAAATGCTTGAGGATACAAGAGGACCACAATAGGCATCAAGTCATTAACAGCAAAAATAGAGGGGAAGCAACGTTACGAAAACAGAAAGAAGTTGAAAAGAATAATAAGATTAAGAGAAAATATTTTCTTGCATTTAATGCTGCTTTTTATAAGTTGATCAAATCTTTTCATTTCCTAGTTTCTCCGCCATTTATATTAAAAAAATATAAGCACAAATTCTCCTAAGTGATGATAATATATATACATGATTCCTTCAATAAAAGGACTAACATAAAACTTAAAACTACAATACCTATAAGTTTGAAAATTTAAATTTTCAAATTAATCGCCTCCCACGTAATAAGCAGTCATAGATTTCGTTTTTTTAGTTTTAGTTTTTAAATAAAGAATCGACAACTTGGACTGATCAGATATGTAGTTTCGGAGTTTAAAAAATCACTTTTTCGAAGTTTCTCATTCGAAATATTTCGCGAAAGGATTAACCATTTTTGGACTGATTTAAGCTGATAGACATGGTTTCTAAATGTCTACAATTTATTGGTGAAGCCGTTGAAATAATTATTCCAAAAAATCCATTTCGAAAAATTGTTTTTTTAATAAATATTTTGAGATATCTTGAAATCGAATATTTGTTGATACCCAAACTAATCGGAATTCCTTTTCTATTTCAGATTCAATCCACAGCATAACAGGTAAATATAACTTATTAATTTTTTAATATTTAGCTTCAAAGCTAATTTGAATTTTGGAAAAGTTTTATAGATAATTAAATTTAAGAATGTAATACATTTTTATAGTCAATTTAATTTCATAGGCCAATTGGTCGAAAAGTGTATTTTATTCAGATGGAAATATTTCAAACCGCAAGAGAAATGCAGCATCAGTTGCTACTATTCGACGTACACAGCAGAGCACAACAGCTGTTTTCGTAAGCCTCTACACTTCATGTGTATATTGTTTATTTTGTTTATTAGATGGCTGAGATGAATATGATAACAGTTTTTATTTATACCAATTTTTGTTATAAAGGAAGAGTACGGGTACTGTATCAAACCCTTTTATTAATTTCTTATCTTGCATTTGATTATTGTTCAATTATTGTTATCCTTTCTTTTTCTGAATTTTTTGTTCTCTTTTTCTTAAGTTAAACTTTTTTGGTTTGAGTTTTCTTAAGTACATATGAAAGATTTTGTTCTATTTTTGCAATAAGATAAGACAAGGATTACTAAATGTTTTAATTGTAAATAAATAGGTGTTCTGCTCTGCTGTACAAGTTGAATATATAAGAACTGATGATAATTTTTCCTTGTGCTTCGAAGTATTTTCAAGTCTTTCTGAACTAAAAATATTTTCATACAATTAGCATATAAGCAAATTAAATTTATAAAGTAAAGTAATAATCCTCTATAAATTACTTACAATTAAATAATTATATTGAAATGGATAACATTAAATATATTTAACAGGAACAACTGAAATATATTCGGAAGAGTTGTGTATATCTTTATACCAAAACTTTATTGCCGCTTATAAAACTGCTCAGTAGGTTTGGATAATTAACGCATAAAAAATATTTAACATTTTCGCAAAAACTTTCTTATAAAAATTCATATTATTTTGTTTTAAAAATTTGTTTTTTATGAGTAAAGAAAAAATTATAAAATTCTGTTAAAAATGTTTACCACAATGCTATCAACGCAATTTTATATGAGGCGTTTCTATAGAGACGAGTTGCTCTTATACCGGCGTAAGATCTTCTTTGTCAAAATGGGACCCTTTACAGTTGTACTCTACGTCGCTATTATCCGCTGACTTTAAGTACAAGATTTTTATTTATGCTTCCTGCATACGTCCAAATAAATGAAACAAAATAAGTTTATTTTCTTTAATTTATATATTTTATTTTAATTTTAGTAGCAGTTATAAACCAACTCATAGACCAATTCATTTTGAAATTTATTTAGTCAATAAAATTTTTTTGTTGACAGTTTCTTTATGCTTTTGTTTTAGTTTTTTAAGCTTTCAATGAGGTTATAAATAATTATTCGTTAATGTTACAAGATCTTTTTTTTGTATTGTTACTATTTTTTTATAAATATATTTGATAGGAAATAAATCTTTATAAACATTTATTTTTTTTTTATTAATATTTCTATGCTATAATTACAGTTTATTGTTTTTGTAATTAAATAGTTTTTCGTAATACAATATTTTTTTCTACATATCAAAACAACATAAACAATTTGTTTGCTAAGCAATTAATTGAATTAATTTATAATACATTCTTTACAATCGCTTTTACTGTACATTTCGTTATATTAAAATAATATTTTTTCCTTTAAATTAACGTTACTAAATTCACAAACACTTTATACACTTTTCTTTTTCATATTTAATTGCGTTATTTGGTACTTTTAAGTAGCAGTTTTATACAAAAAGCAATATTTTTTGTTTAATAATAAAAGCGTAGAAAAAAATCTTAACTGTACAGTAAAAAAAATGTTCATATAAAAACGTTTTTAATATAAATTTGGCCACGGCTACATGCACAAACGCCTACAAATAAATGATTGTGTGTAAATGAATGCACGTGTCTTTTGCATTTCAAATAATATGCAAATTATGTATGTGGCAAAAGGTGCGTTAATTTTGCAACACTTCAAGTAAAATGCATTATTTATTACACCGTTGGTCAGTTTAAACTTGCCGAGGGAAGAGATGTTGCTTAATAAGCCAATATGGCGTATGAGTAATACACGACGAGATCATTATTAAGCAGCACACATACGCACCAGTGTACACGCGTTTTTGGGGGGTGGCGAATAAACAACAGTTTAACTGCAACACAAACATTGTGAAAGCCACCCACACATGCACACAATGTAGCGAGAACCATAACATATTTCGTTTACTGGCAGTGCGAGTATGTTATTGTGTAGATACATCATCTGTTAATATATTGGGCGCAATAAACTCACGCACTCACACATTTACCCTTGCTTCTCTGGCAGTGGCGTAATAAGCTCAAGGATTTTGGATTTAACAATTTTCATTTCTTAATAGTATGCGATCAAGAAACTTTTGTGATTCATTAACTGTTCTATTGTGGATGTGTGAAGTTTCCTTGTAAAATTTCAGCCCCATAGTGCATGTTTTGCACGACAAAACTAGTTTTGCGCAAAATTTGTTTTACCAAAAATTCTGATATTCCAGAAACTCAAATAAAATTAAAACTAATTTTGCTCCCAATCGTATTAACCTTTTGCAGAGCAGGTGTCATCAAATAATGGGAATTACAAAACTCGAAAAATGGAGTATATCCGACTGTTATTATAAAACACGATAATTTTTTAATCACGTAATATGGAAAAAAAAATATTTGCTTAATTTACAAGCTATTCAATCGACATAACTAAAGTTGTATTCAAAAAATCAATTCCATAGAAAATTGTGTAATACAAAAACAAATTATTTCTCAAATATATTTAATTTGGAAATTTTATTTGAAATTGTTTTTTTTTTCAAACACTCTTTTAAAAAATTTATCAGAGTTTGTGCATTAAGCATATGTGTTTTTGTAAATAACTTCGAATATTTCGCAGCTTGTGTACATATCCAATTTATTTCGTAATATTATAAATATTTTTTTTTTTTTTTAACATGAGCGTCAAATTGACTACGAAAATTCGACAACAAAAATGTAAAATAATATAGAAATAGTTTAACATATTTTGCGCAAATCTAGTTGTTTTAAATATTCTATTAAGATTAATCGGAATGTATACAGATATTAACAGTAAAGATAGAACTGAGTTAATGTTATCAAAATCATACTAGAGAGTGTGCCAAAATTTTAAAGAAGTTAAGTGCCTGTCCCACAGTGCTAGTTGTTCCTATAAAATATGATTTTGATAAAACGAAGTCAATACACAATCAATGTTGTCGTTTATATTTTATTATTTATTAATATTAAGTCTCAAATTCAAATATTCGAATTTCCAATTGTTTTTATTTTTAATAATTTGATTCGTTCAGTTTTCCCATTTTTTAGAGGTCGTCTAGTCTGTAGGAATATGAACCGTATAACCAATGTTTATAAAGAAATTGTATATAAGAATGAATTTATTTTATAGCCACTTTCAAATCAACTCAGAAATTCAATTTTAAAAGTTTGAAACTCCTCAACCCTGATGACTACTTTTTCAAGTACTTTATTTGCTCTTTTCTTTTGCCACAGCCATCGGCTGCTTTGTCTTCCTTTTGAATCTACATATTTACATATTATTTTTTTGAGGGCTGGGTATTTTATATAAAAGATCGCCTTAGATTTTTATTACATATATAAAAAGTAACAGCAAGTTTTTATTTATTCAAATACTTCGGTATTAATAACACAGCTTTATAAATTTTTAATTTGAAAAACATATCAATAACGCCACATGCCTAGATAAGTTAATTGGGACTTCCTGAACACGAAAAACGCTGTAATTTTTTTTTTTCTTAAGTACCGTTTTTTAGATAACAGTACTTTTGTGTTTTTCGGTATATGGACCCACTCAAACCCTTGTGCAGCCCAGCCGAAAAGTCTGATCGAATTAAATCGCATATCGCATATCGGACTTTTCGGTTGGTCTTCACAAGGGTTTCTGTGGGTTCATACAATGAAAAACTCAAAAGTACCGTTATCTGAAAAACGGTACTAAAGAAAAAAAATTACAGCATTTTTCGTGTTCAGGAGGTCCCAATTAACTTATCTAGGCATGTGGCGTTCTTGGTATTTTTTGGCTGTAAACCAGTGTAATGATTAGCTTCTTCAGCTTCTAATTAGTCTTACAAATACAACAGAAAATTTTAAAAACATATGACATTCATATCGGAATTTTTGAAACATTCGACTTGTATTTGAAGGTATTAATATCTAATAAATACTGAATCTTATCACTTAAAGAATTAAAAGACTAAAAGACTTGACTACCCATGACACGTTTTAAAGCACAATTGAATAGTTCTCCTATTTCGGGACACAATTTTTGTATGTGCGTTCTGTCTCAACCAACAGAATTTGTGAATTTGCAACGCATCCGATTTTCCTATTTATACCACGGCTTTGACTTTTATAACTTTTATGATTAAGAGTCTGATAATATGTAGTAGTCGTTATAGTAGTAGTGCCTGTCAGTGATGGTGTTGGTGGTCAGTTAGTGTTGTGATGTTGATAAGTAGCAAAACATGAGGTCATTTGTAATTATAGCAAAGTTGCAAGTTAATTGCAATTGTGTGCAAATGACGGTCGTAAGATTAATTAAATTCATCTATATATACGAGCATGCTATGATTCTATTGTTGCTGTTGTTTCAAATAAATTGACTCATATTACTCTTGTTGCTGTTGCTGTTGCTCGTCTTGTTATTGTTGTTAAATTGTAAAAGCAAAAGCGCAAAAAAAACAACAACATTTTAGAGCACATAAAAGAGGTAGAGACCAAAATACAAATCATTGCTTTAGCATGTTTCTGCATTAGAGTAAAGCTAATGTGATGTGTTTATGCTTGTGTTTGAAAATGAATTAAGAGCCGAAAAGCGGACAGGACAAAAATTATTTTAAACCAGAAAATACTGTCAGCTTTTGTAGATTTTCATGGAGTTTATGAAATTCATTAAACAAAAATGCTTGATGCACAGAAAAGATTTTCCTATCTCTTCCGTCAAATTCGTCTCAATTTTAGCCAGAATTAATTTCTGTATTATTTTCACAGACTGAATGTTTTATGACCTTTTCAGACTGTGGCTGCATCATACTGACCCACAAAACTTTATTATGTGCTTTAAAGTTTTTGTCTGAAATGGCAAATGTATCGCTTGTTTTGACGTGCTCAGTTGTAGATGGCGGTGTGTATGTATGCATGTATAACTTTGCGGCTATTTGATAGTGTTGGTGTAGATATAAGTATCTCGTGTTTAGTTTAAGTGATTTATTGTCATAAAATTTTCATCATTATAAATTAATGATGATATAATGAAGTGCTTTTAGCAGGAAAAAAATCAAATATTTTATGGAGAATATTTATGGGGTACATAAAATTAAAGAGTTTTAATCGGAAGAGAAAAAAGTGATTCTCTTGTTCTAAAAATTTAGATAAGAGCAGGTTACATGGCAACAGGACTAAAACTTTCAATGAGTGCTATTTCTGCCACGTAGCCAGTTACATAATTCATTTAAAAGCAGCTATTTACTTGAATATCAGTGCTGACACTGAAAAATATTTGTTTTCAAAGATTGATTTTCGAGAACTTTCTATTTTCCTAGTGAGAATCTGAAGGAATTATTCTACATATTTCACTTTTAGTACAAAAAAGTTAACTTGAGACAAGTTCTTATAAATAAAATCATTTTCAAATTCGAAGATTAGAACTTAAGCCTGATCAGTAGTTTTTTATATATTTGATTTGAGACAAAAAGGGTTTTTGTGTAAATAACTCTTCAACCCTGTTCATGAACTACTTTTAATCAATTGCAGTTTATATGCAGCACGTTTTTGTGTATAGAAATAGAATGAGAAAAAATAAAATTGTTGCATTGAAAACCAAAAACAAATAGCCAAAGTAAAAAGGCTTTTGTGTAAAAAAGATTATTTATATTTTCCTACAAAATTTTAATCAGCCGTTTGTTTTCAAGCTATTATTTATTTATTCTATTATTTACAATCTAATTTTTTATTACTATAATTTTTATTTATTTTTTTTGCAAACTCGATTTCCTGTTTTAAAATTGTGGTGACAAACTAAATAAACTCGGGTCAACCAAACACGTTGTTGGTGCATAAAAACTGTGTTTTGTATAGCGTTTAATGTTTTTTCTTAACGTCCTGTAAAGTTTTTCCAACATTTTTATCAAATTATTAATTTTTTGCAAACTATTTTAGACTGCCATGTGTTCACGCTTTCAAAAAAAAAAAAAAAAATTTGTTTAATTTAAAAATTCTTTTTTTTATAATTTTAATCCCGTATCGGCTGTTGGTTATGGATTATGTAGAGTTACGCTCTATTTTTTGCTAAAACTATTTTGTACATTCTGTATTACTACGAAACTAATAATGCCTACATAACACTTTTACAAAAACCATATTACGAAATATTAAATAAAACACGTTTCACAGCTACTAAATTGTGGTTAATATAATTTTTTATTTTACATAAACTATTGAAAATAGATAATTCAGTTCTTAAAAGCAGTTGGAAAAATGTTAAACTTGTTGTAACAACTGGAATGAAAAGTGTATTTAAACACGGTACGCCGACAAAGTTGAAAATCATAATTTAAGTCATCTATACTTCGTTTAGGGGCAGGTGAACAGGCCATAGGTTCAACTTATTCATCACTTTTATTGGGAACTACAAAAAGATGGGAATGGTTTTGGTAACCACTTAATTTAATAAGTTTCTTCGCCATCGAATTTGCCACTTTTTATACGTTATTATGGTCAGTGCCTTGTCTGCCTCATTTAGTTCTGCAAGGAAGCTCTAGTGCAGATTAGAAAAAGAACCATCAATTGGCTGAGTGCGTTAACGAACTTGCGACCTTCAACTTTGTAGTCAACACGTTAATTATTTCAGCCAACAGCACATTTCTTTTAAAGTCAGGTGATGTCATTCAACAATTCTGGCAGTCTCTGTAGAAACGGCGGACCTTTTTCTGTCGTTATATTTAATATTTATAACCCGCTCTATACCAGATAAATATATGTCCCATAAAATAAAAGTGAGATTTATAACTTTTTCACACTAGCACGAAGTTAATAATCTTGAAGTATCAGGAATTTGTTAGAATGGCTTATTTTGAAAGCTAAAGAATTTTGCAGTGGCATACAATTGGATATATTCAGACAAATTAAATCAAATTTCAAATATTCACACTGAGTTAAATTTATTTATAGATGCTGCGATACCTACTTAATAGCAAATCCCACGAAACAAAAAAAAAATCCATTTAATTCTTTACAATTAATTAAAACTTCTCGATCGAGTTAAATCTTAGCAAATATTTACATGGAAAAGGGAAACTTGTTTCAAAATGTACAAACTTTTTTCTCACTATCAAACAAGCGAATTTCCTTTTATTTAGCTGGCCTTTTGTGGGAAATTTGATTCCGTTTCGTTCTATTTAATTGTCATTTGTCGCTTTAATAACTTATTTATTTTAACTATTGTTTATATGCATTTAATAATTATATAATTATCTAAAACTTTAAATGTAAATCATTTCTAGTGGCATTCAACTATTTCTTAATCTTTCATTTATTTATTTCTCTTTCTTTTGCTAATTTATGAATTATATTTTTGTTACTTGGGATAATATTTCTAAGTATTTTATTTGCTTACGCACATAATTGGAATTATTAATTTTTAAATTTTGCGTTCATATTTACCAAATATAGACTCTGTTTGCTAGTGTTTCTTTTTTATAATTACATTTTAGTGGAAGCTCCTGTTACACGCTTTTATTTTATATTTATTTATAAATCTTTCAGCTCTTCGTGTCATGTATCCTTTGATTGCTAAACATGCTGCCGTTGTTGTTACTGTGCCAATTCAATAACAGTTTAATTTTAATGTTGTTTCCAAGTAGTTGCTGTAGAAAATAGAAAGAAACATATTTCAGTTGCAGTATTGTCTAATTCAGTTCACATACATTTTTCAATAAACAATAAGATAAGAGTTATTACACGACTATTGTCAAGTGCGCTTTCAATGCTAAACCATTAAGAAATATAAATTATTATATAAATAAATTATTAATTATATTCCAATGTAATTGTCTGAAACGTAACAGAAAATTAAATGGTTTTACTTCCTTCACATACGAACTTTTATCGAAGCATTAAGTATCGCTGTAGCATCATTGCGCGCACTCGGAGGCAAACATACATTTTGACAGTTTTGCTTGTCAGTTAAAGTTAATATTTTTTGCGAAATAAATGTTTTGTTTAGTCTCAGTGCATTAAAATGTAATGGAGCGATTTAATAGTTGTATTTGAATATACGTGGACTAAGAACATTTACACGCTCCTCTAAAGTACTTAATTTATTAGAAATATTGTTTTTAACTGACAACCAAAATTGTGAAAGTCTTATGCTGGATTAATTTTATATGTATCTTGTGATTCGATGCATGACAATGCCAAACTGAACATGCACACAAAATTAAAAAAACTGACTGCGGAAAGGCGCTAATTAACATGTATAAATTTGCGATCCACATTCGCAGTGTTAAAACTGCTTGTTTCCTCTCATTTATTTTGTTTTTGTTCTTAAATGTTTATCAATCTGTTGCTTACACTGAAAATAGACGGTAGGGTAAGTGTGGATTTTCAAAAGTCAAGTAAGAAAGAGTTATTAAAACGTGATGAAAAGTTAGACCGGTCGATTGGTCTATATAATTTGCAAGGGAACATATGCAAAAATATTATATATAAAAAATTAAATGCCATAAATCTATCCACACAAAGAAGATCGTACTAAATGATATAACTAATATAATTTTAAAATAAGACAGAAAGAGACTGTATTGGAAAACCACTTGTGGAGTCTGCCAAAATTGGTGTGAAATTAAAGTGAAAAAACCTGAGTTAAGTACGACTGTCAGAAGCACGCACTTGAGTACTTACACCAGTCTTTCGGTACAAGATTTAAGAGAGCACTTGCCATGCTTTTTATTTTCAGTGCATATAATTGCAAAAACAATAAAATATCACTTGTCTTAAGGTATGGTCACACTTGTCCAATATTTGCCCAAAAAAGCGTAACCACTAAATACTAATTAATTCTATTTTCACTCAGATAAAAGTTTATAGAATAAAACAGTTTCTAGCATAACTAATGAACACTGTCATTGAGTCCTTTACTTATGGAAAATGTTTAACTCAAGTAACAGTTGTCTGAGTTAAAAGCTTTTTCATATATATTCAGCGGTTTAGCTTTTTTGGGTAAATATTTGATAGGTATGGAGATATCCTACATGGCTTCGTATCCACAATTATTGCATGTGTATGTACACTTACCTTTGTAATAAACTTCTTTGTACATGGTAGGACAGGCGGCTTTACCATTTGTTTTGGTGGTTTTAAAGTCAATATTGGTGCGAATGGGTCGGTGCAATAAAGGCTGGGGTGGCCTATAATTATTACCTAAAGGAGCTTTTGGGTGATCAGGACTTCCTTGCATCAGACGTCGTAAAGCGTGTAACTGAAAATATAAATAAACTCAAATTAAACACAACAATTAGACATACAATAATACGAATAAATTTCTAAGAAAAAACATCTCAAGCATAAATATTATGCCGTATACAAATTTTGAAACACCCACTTCTCCAAATAAAAACACTGCATCACTAGTAAACAGGCTTAAATACTTATAAAAGAAATCCTGAATTTTAAGTGCCTTAAAAATCATGTTCACTCGTAAAAGTTATCTTTCCGTCTGACTGCTTTTTTGCGGAAGTACGTATTACACAGCCAACAAAAGCAGAGAAACCATACGCAGCAATGCAACAAACCCACTAACGCTGAAAATCCTCAGCAAGGACGGGAACAAATAAATGAAAAAAATAAATAAAATCTCGCTGGCGTTAATTATCTGTGACACTTCAGTTTACCCTTGCAGACACATTCGAATTTGTAAATACTTGCAAACACTCTCAGTCATTAATGCCAACATGGAAGCACACATTTTGCACTCGTATATGCCCGACTAACTGTCTTTGTGTAGTTTATGGGTGTATGTGTTTACATAGAAACATCATCACAAGCATACATACGAGTATATAAGCCCACTAAGCTGACTTAATGAGTTCAATGATACCTCACCGAAAATGAAAACGAAAATAAAAGAACTTAAAAAACATCATACAAAAATAATGAAAAACATAAACTGAATAGTAAGAAAACGGAAATTTATACCCACACTTATTTATATTTGGTCGCCGACTCATTCTCTTTTCACAGTGGCCCCGAAGTTGTTAATTTCAGTCGCTTGGCTGCAGCAGAGTACACTTTAAAGTGAAGTTACAACTAGCAAGTTTGTGGTTGTTCGACATGTTTATAAAACACCGTTTCCATGGATACAAACGGTCATAAAATTTTATTTTGTATTATATTTTTCTTCTACAATATGATGGCAGCTATTGAAATGAATCGCTTAAAAAATGTTCTGTGAAAATGCCAGCATCTCCAAAACAAGATACCGATCTTCTGATTTCCACATGACCAGAGAAGTAAAAATCGTTGCAACAAACATCTTCTAATCAGTCATCGTCATCTGTTCCCTTAACACTATCCACCTTCTTTCTCAGGTTCAGCACAATGCGTTGCATATGTAGGGTTTAACCCTGGGTGCTGATCCTACTCATGAAAAAAGTAACTCATATTGATTTACGGATTATAGCGTCTTTTTTTTTAAGGTAAACATACTCTATCTTCTAATCTGCTGGCGATTTTTTTTTTTTTTTTAAACGTGCAAAATTTTTTCATTTCCTTTCTTAAAGGCAGCAGTTTAGAAGAGTTTTAAAATGAAATGGACTAATTTCTAATAAATTCTTTATTTTCAAATGGCATAATGTTGCGTTCTTCTATTAAAAAGTGTAAGAAATGTAACATAACTTTTTAGAAAAGCAAACATCATGTCTTCATCTGTTCTTTTAACACTATCCCGCTCCTTTCCCCTTTGTATCTGATGATTTAAAATCTTTTATAAATTAATATATTTGATCATATTAATCCATTCGAAACTTTTGTTGATTGTCACCCTGAAAGTCAACAGTTGCCATCCAAGAAATACAGCCCTAATTTAAAAACCAGATAATTATTATTATGAATACTCATGATTCAACATTGAAACAGTGTCACTGGTTACTGAACGAACACACCTGGAAGCTATGAAGGAGTATAAGAAAAAAGAATAAAAAATAAAATATCTAAACTTTACACAACTCTATTAAGAGTAAAGCAATCCAAGTGTTTATATAGACGCTCACATCTTTGGAGTAGCAGAAATTGCAATTAAAGCTTAACTCTAAGGCAAACATAAAGTTACAGCGTAACGATGGCGCGATGATACCGACGACGACAAGGCTGATAATTTTATTTTAGAAAATCTTTGCAACACTTGCACTATCAAAACATTTCTGCTGCACACATACAAATACCCATACTTCTGGATGTCTAAACAGTTGAATTTGTGGTAGTATTTAGTAGACTGTTGTAGTTGTGATATTATGTGCAGATACAAATATTTAAAGATACGGTTTGATTTGCATTTAGCCAAGCGGAAACTATGTTGGCAATTGTTTCCGGTGTGGATGTGTGTGTGTGTGTACTTTTTAAAATATATAAAAGTTTTAAACTTTTTGCCAGAAAAATTAAGAAAATAAGCTGCAGGTTAAAGTAGAAAGAGGTTTCGAGAAATTAATTTTTGTTGAACAGAGTTCTAGCAAAGTGCGTGCGAATGTTATAATACTTTTTTTTTGTTATTCTATTGAAAACGACATATTTTTTTTTATAATTTATTAATGGAAAACATTAAGCAGATTTTGTAGCGAAAACTATTTTGTTTTAATCAACCAACAGAAAGTTTTTCTTTAATTTACATTCAACAGCTTTTTAATCTGCTTACGACATGATAGTTAATATCCAGTTAAATATTTAAATATAACAAATTTGTTATAAAGAAACTTTTATGACAGTATGTCATTTTAAATTATAAAAATTAAATTTCAAACACTTTCAGTAAAACTGCCACAACTTCATCCGATTGCAAAGACAAAGAAAAACATCCACAAACCTCTGGCAAATTAAACAGTGTAAAGGATTTTTTATCTCTAGAAATACTGCACTGTGAGTGCAGTTGTGTGACTACGTAACATTAAAAAGCGGGTGTCACGAACACTACTTTGTTAGTGCGTAAAGTCATATTATTGAAAAGCCATTAAACGGGCTTAAACATCATGTGAACGAATGGATGAATGGCTTCACCTGCATGTGGCTCGTAACGTATGGCCTGAAAACAACAGCAGTTCAACGGGTGTAAAAATATTAAATAATTAAGCAATTTTATGGAAATTAAAACAAAAATACTAGGAATTTTTAAGAACTGCAGAAGCGCTTGTTCTATTGGACAATTATTTTTTATATTTTCTATTAAATTAATAATTTTTAAAAGTAAATGACGACAATCTAATTAATCTTTTTAAATTGTAGTCGTTTCAATAATTTTAACATAATGTTTTGCACAAAAATCTCTGTCGCATGTTATTTTCTATATTATATTCCTTTTGCACAATGCCAAACCACGAGTCAAATGACGACATTCGATATCATCCGAAACTTCAATACAATTTATCTACAAATTTTTATCGATATGGAGTAACACTATGTGCCCCCATTTTCATATTCACTTCAGAAGGCGACATAAAATATAAAAACATAAAGTAAATTAGCGAATAATTGATTTGCTGCTTTTTCTCTTTAAGAGAAACTTTTAGACATCAATAGTGGACGATTCCGGGAAAGGTTAAAATTATATCGAATACATGGAATACCAGTTATCAGGCTTAAAAAATTTTGTACTAACTAAAAGTTACTTAACACAAAAGCGAATACGATAATAATGATGTCTTAAATTCTGTAAACAGGCAGTAATTTTTAATACGACTATAACGTTACCAAGCAGTATGACAATGAGTAAAAAGAAAGTAACTTCCCCACGTGTAAATGTTGCTGTCCCTCCACCGCAGTTTAATGTAATTTTTCAAATTTAATCCTGATAATATAATTTCCTACTAACTTAAAACGCTGGCATTTAAATATGTAGTTAAACGTTTAGCTGCAAAACTACCTCCAATTTATTTATACATAAATAAATCCCGTCTATCTTTTCATTTATTTAATATCTTCACTAAATTTAGCAATCTGATTTTCTCAGTTTGACATAATACCACTGATTAAGGATGTTATACAGAAACGTTTTTCCTTGAAATCTATATTGAATACTGTTTTATAAAATATTGTCTCTTCGAGATATCAATTGATAAACAGTTTAAGTAGATTAAGTGTTGTTGACTACTACACTTCCTTCAATTAAGTATCCTTCATACATCATACTGGTATTATCTCGTTGGCTGACATCGCCATCGCCATCATCATCAACTACACTTCATGTGTTAGCGTGTTTATATGTGTGCGTGTGTAATTGTTTAGCTTTTTGTCTACTATCAGTATCTTATTTATTGGTTTAATACTTTCAGACAACAAGTATATAAATAATTTCTTTTTTCTTTTCACTTTATGCTTTTTAGACGTTGCTATTAGCACACCAGTGTATGCGAGAGTGTGTGTTAATCATTGCAGATTTTAGTGTTTATTTTGCATTGTATAATTGAATTTAAGTTTATTGAGCGTAAAATTGTTTAACGAGTGAACGCTGTGTGTTGAGATTGAAATCGGTTTATAGATAACGTTTATTATTATACTGTAGGGGACATTAAATTTCACTTGAACTGTGGATATAAATTTTAATGTGAAAATTAAAATAAATACTTAGATTTTCTTAGCGATAGAAGTCCAAGTGCCTGACAAATTTTGTAAAATATCTCTTCTATGATGGCGTTTTCTAAAATTTCCGATTTAGTATTTTAGCTGAAATTGTAACCTGAATTTGAAAGGTCTAATGCCTCCACTCCATGAACTTTGGTTATCCTACATCTATGCAACATTGTGCTATAAATCTCGATTTAGTTGAGTTATACTTATTTGTTTTATCATGTCGTGACATTATGAAGACTGTTTTCACAACGATTGCATATTTTTTCATGATAAATTCATTATGATCACCAAAAATCCTTATGAAATGAATTATTTGAATTTCATAGTATTACAAGGAAACAGATAATAAAAGCCGGCGATAACCCACTTGAAATGATGTCGCTTACAGTGAGAGAAATGTTTCAACAAATATTTCTATAAAAAGTGGCAGAAATTAAGTAGAAGCTAAAGTTGAATTTCATGCTTTCAAAATCCCTGCCGAAACAAAAAACCCGCAGAGGTTGGAATTAAACAAGTTTTTGTATTATTAAGTTTCTATGCAAATTACAACTTTAAAGTTAAAGAAATCACACGTACACTGTTCATCAATGTGTGGTATTACATCATCCTCATTCTGTGAGACTTTTAGCATAGACAGACTTAATAAACCGGAAATGAAGTGAAACACAAATAATATCTTACAACTAAAAACTAATAGAAATACATCGAGCTTTCAAAGAGCACTTGTCCTTCATATTAAAGATAAAGTTGCAAATATAATTAAAAACATATCCAACACAAACTTGACTGAAATTCAAACCTCCACATAAATTATTTAATAAAACCATGACCGTTCTTACAACGAAATCATAAATAAAATATAAAAAAAAATATATGGCCAACCTTTAAATATTTGCTTCTTGAAGTACAACAAACACGAACACTTGACAGCAGAAAGCTAAACACTCCCACTTATGAAAAAGAAAAACACACGCCAGAGCAACGGAGTTTTCACTTGTAAGAAAATCAACTTTCACAATACAAAAGTACACAAGTGCAGAGGATACAAAAGTTTCCACCAAGAAAACATTGAAAGAAAATAGTGGGGAAAAAATAATGGCAGTGTAACAATGAATCACTGCAGTCTGACTTTGTGTCTTTGAGTGTGTGGGTTAAGATGACAGTGCAAAAAAGAGTCCAACAATACCCAGGAAAAGTACAAACAATCGTATGAAATAATAAATAATGTAAAGCAATAAATGACATCAAGATATTATTATCAACAGAGAAAATTTTAAGGGCGACAAAACAAATATTTCAACATGTCCACACACAGTGAAAGAGTAATTGGTAATTGTAAAAAAAAAGCTACGAAGCGTTTCCGCCTTCATTTTGGGCATGACATCACAATAATATAGTGAATGCGGTTGCAAAGAAACAGCGGACAATTTAAAAGACTTGTTATATATATACACGTAATAAATTATCTATAGCATGGTTGTGGTAACCATATTTTTCTTTCTGCTATAATGTATGGTTGTGGAAAATATGCCATAAGAGGTTCAAGTTTTGGATTCCAAACGATACAAAAAGTCGTGTTTGAGTGCAATATTGTTTTATTCTAATTTCAACCAGTTAACAAAATAAAGGGTATTTTTAAACATTTACTTTTTCTCGCTCTTAATGCAAAAATGTAATACTTTTGTATGATCTAAAACCAATTTGCGAAAAAACTGAATTTTTCGCAAACATAATATTTTGGTATAAAAATAAATATTTTTATACCAAAATATTACAATTAAATATATGAAAGTCAAAAGCTTTTAACGTACTTAAGACAATTCAGACCGAAACAGTTTGTCTTAAGAAACATGGAGCAAAAATTTGAGAAAATTTTATATCGGTTTTACTAAAATCTATCTTTTTTTAATAAAATGTGTACAAATAGAAAATGTTATTAAATTCAGCTAAGCCACTTAACAAGTGGTAATAAATAAAAATGCACATGGCTACTGATGATGACTGTGTAGAGACTTTCGAAAACAGCTGTTCTGCTTTGCTTTGTAAGTTGAATAGTTAAAAATGAGTTTGACTTTCTCTTGTGCTTTGGAATATTTGTCATGTATTTCTGAATTTAAAAAAATACAGTTGAAACAATCAGTCTCTCAAAACTAAATTTAATGTTGCAATAAATAGTGCGATACAAAAATAATTACAATCAAATACTCATGATTTACAACAGCAAAAAAAAAACAACGATCTGATGTTAAAAAGAGATGAATAGAAGGTTCTTAAAAAGGGACAAGAAACTATAAACTCATTCACATTTATTCTGCTGTTCTAAAAGTTGTTTCCAAAGTCTCATAAAATCGCGTGACTGCGCCGTAAATCATTAAGGGTCAAATGTCACAAAATACAATTTTTTAACTCTTATTTATATTGGCTAGAATAAAATTGAGCAAGTCTTGTTTTTTTAATTGAATTTTCATTTCGTTGTAAAAGTTTAAGCGAATCTTATATACATCGCAAAAGTGTATTTATATAAAAATGTTGTTTTGATTATGTTGTTCAACTCAAACCAATAATTTAATTGACCGTTTCAATAAGGTCGATGCAATTGAGAGCAAAATCACGCAAATTCTGTTTGAAAAGCTAAACATATTATTGTAAACTTCTTAGTAGATTGATTGAGAAGCTTAGCAAGTATGAAACTTAATACATAATCTCACTGGTCTTTTTATTTTCTTGCTTTAATATTTCACATAAACTGGGTTTTTACAAATAAAATTTTTTTATATAATTATAGAGCTTTTATTGCAGCATGTTTCGAAATAACTTCGCTAATCCCGTAGAGCTGTAGATTTAAGTTATTAAGATTTACCTGTTGCTTTGTTATATAAATTGGTTTATTTAAAACCACCCACGTAACAGTTTCATGGCAGGCGGGTGCCGTGGTGGAACCATCGTATGTCATATAATGATCTGTATCTGGTAATAAGCCACGTATGGATAAACGTTTAACAAATGCCTCATCGCCACCATAACGTATGCGATCCAACGAGTCTGTTAACATCCGCAGTTCAGGATTCGATAAGTCACCCAGCTGCAAAGGGAAGAAACGAATCTCAGCTTCTCATTTACACATTAATTTTAATAAAACGGCTGTAAGCAGCCAAATGCAATAAATATTTCTTAATTATATTTTAAGGTTTTTCCATATTGACATTTTAATTACCTGCAGTAGTATCGAAACACCAACAATACCCTGAGCTCTATTTAATGCATCCGAAAAATTGTTGTATAATTGAGAATTATAGCCGAATATTTGTATCTGTAAATTAAAGAAGAAGAAGAATAAATGAAGACAGTAGAAACGAAAACGATTTTTGTAGTTCTGTCGAATTTACTTGCAACATGTAGAAATAAAACCCTACAAATGAATAAATCCTTTTTTATTTTCATACTGTTGTTGTTTTTACTTTTTCTTGTTTTTTTATTTTATTTCATTTTATTTTATTTTTTCCTTCATAAGATGTTTTAATTTATATTGACATTATGCTGAAGTATAAATCCCAATAATATCTTAATGTCGGTTGGTAGTCGTACATGTGTAAACGGTTTGAATGTAAATATGTTTCCTTTTGAAAGTGTTGCTGCTGCACAGATACAACATGTCAGACTAACGAGAAAATGTTAAATAATCTTGTTTATATGCGAAGAGCAACAATAGCGCCAACAGAACACACAATACGAACAGTTATAACGAACACAAAATAATATCAAAATATAAAATTCAACAGTAGAAATATTTTTTCCAACAGAGTGTTTTTAAGACTTTCTGGTGTTCTATAAAAACACTTATTTTTCATTACGGTTATATGATTCGTTTGAAAGTTTCTACACCTGAGATAGTGTAGAAACAACTTAATGCTGATTTCATAATATTAATTGACTGCTGTACAAATCTAAAATGTGCCACTTGAAATTTTGAATTTATTTGGAAACAACAAAGAAAACTAAAGGCTCAAATTATAACGACTTGAAACAGTAGCAAATAGACCAACTAAAACTGTGCTGGCTGATGCATGAAATAGTTGATTTGGCAGGAGGCATAACGTCTGATAAATAATTTGTATATCCATAGTTTAATAATCACCCATGGATATTTTCGTTAAGATTCGACTGTTTTTATTGAGTTAAACAATTCCCAAAAATATTGCGTTCTATGACCCTGCTTGTTAATTATATATGAAACTGTTTTACTTAAGAAACGTGCATCTCAATCAAAATTTAATTAGTGGGCAATGGTGACGCCTTTTGGGGTAAATGTTTGCCAAGTGCGGCCGCACCTTCTTAATAAACTCAATATTTCGTGTTAAATAATGCCAAATTCCATATGAGAAAATCAATACAAAATATATATGAAACGTTGTTGCTGCAGTGGGTATTAGTAATACGGATTATATAGATAACCCCCACTCGTCAATTCAATGGAAACTTTTCACCCGTCTTTTCACTTGCAAGTGCATAATGCAATCAATAGATACGATAGAGTACAAAATTTAAATTTCTACACACCCACACACACAAAACTGCATAATTATTTCAGTTAAAAGACAGTACGTTGTAATTATTTAAGCCCACAAATTCTTTCTAATAATAATTCACTTTGTTCAGTATTTTGAAACGAATTTTGCAACTCATTTTGCTGTAATAAACAGATAAATACCAAAAAGGATATACGGAAACAAAACTTATTGAACGTTAACGTATTAAGAAGGATTTCAAGTCTCTATTTTAATTATTTCGTATAAAATTAATTTCTAAAAAACAAATTTTGTATAGGAGTTTGCTTAAACAAAAAGAATTTTCGGAAAGTTTTTATTTTAAACCAACACTAATGCAAAATGCTTCATTAACACTCTCTCAGACCTTGACAAGCACAAGTGCTTCTCTTACATCTGACCCATAAAATATGAAATTCCAGTTGCTTTCACTTAATATTTTCATACGAAATCTTTGTAAGAGTACTCGGCGTAAAGCGATAAATTAAGGCAGCCATAGAAACAACTTTATTAAAATATTTTTTTTAATATAATAAAAAATTAAATTGATACTTTAATAAAAATGATTATCGTTACAGTGGTCACGTAGACAGATGAGAAGGTCAGTATAAAATTATATAGAGCGATCTCTGGTTATATGCTGTAAAAGCAAGGAAATACACAACCATGTCCCGCAGTTCAATTTCGTTTGATAAAGGTCTTTGGTGTTTTCTTACTTTACTTACTCCGAAAATTGTATGCATTGAAATATAAAGTTATTATCATTAATTAAAAACGATGTCATTCTAAAAAAAAATACGTTGTCAATACTAATTTCGGTCGTAAAATGTTTCAATTCTATGAAAATTTCTTTAGAAAATTAAAATCTATAAATTTTGTGGAAATGGAATAACTTTTAATTTTTGTAGGGAAATTAAAATGTTCGTTATTCAAGAACTGCAAATCACAGTAACCGTAAAAAAAACAAAATTAAGATCTGAAAAAATTTAGAAAATCTATGAGATAGATTGACGTAACAACAGCAACAATTATTTGTACTTCTAAATATTTCTTAACATTTTGCAATCAGTGGGGTTATTACATAATTCGATATGAAAGGAAAAGCTTTCAAAACAATTTCCGCTTCAAATCGAATTAGATATTAAACACCCACATCTTTTTTTCTAAAAATAATTTTCTGTGGAAGTTTACCACCACAACTCATGTTTGAGTAAATTCACAAGATCTCAATAAAGAATAAAAAGTCAATTCTTTGACCTGTCGTTTATCAGATGTCAATAAAGTTCAGTGTATCCATTTGGATACATAACAGCGATAGGGTTAATAGTTTACACAATTTTGTTTCTATTTTATATATAATTATATGAAAGAAATTATTCCCTCGACATGGTGGAATTGCCAGTTTTATTACTGTCGATTTAAAACGATTCGAGTTAGATATAAAAACAACATTTGTAGTTTTCTATTTTTTTAGGTGAAATTGTGATTTAGGATTTGTTAAATTTAAATACATGGCATATAATACATGCACGCTGCCAATATTTATGCTAATAAAATATGGCTGTTTCATATGATGTAGCGGTTTTAAAATACTACCACAATTTCGCCGATATCGTTTGTAAAACGAGCTATTTATGCGTTTTCAAATGAAGCGATAATAATCTGTTAAAATATATACGCTCTATAGTAAATCGATTTTTCTTTACTCTATTCAATTATTTGAATATATTTCGTTTTCTTTTAGTAACAGGTGTAACCCTAATCTACCAAGGAAAATCCTTTTGTACTTTTTACCTTCGATCAAACAAACAAATAAGACAGTAAATTGTAGTTTACACTACATTTTTACACGTGTGCATATTGATCAGGATAAGAAAATATAAATGGAACACACACACACGCACGTGGGTACACAAAACCAATGCTTGTTTGGCATAAATTTACACAATATAATCCCAAGTATCAACAAAATGCAGACAAATAACTATCAGAAACTATTTTGTATGCTCAACGTCCCCAAACACAACTACTGGTTTGTAATTCAATATGTGCATGAATGACCGACTCATAACGGTTGTTTACACAAACCGTAACCCAGCAAAAAGTTCCCATGCTGGTCTGCACGAAATAGTTCCACCAGCACAAAATTTAACTACCCCATACTTACAACTGAGCTCACTAACTTATTTGGCTTGACCAATTAATAACTGATTGATAAACTAGAGTTTTCGAAAAGACATGATAACTTTGCCCAGGAGCCAGGAAAATCGTCATCAATTCAATTATTTAACCTACAAAGCAGAGCAAAACAGCTTTAGAATACCACCATCCGGTGTAAGATTTGTTTACCATTAGCTTTAATTTTAAAAACTTTTTGTTAGAAAAATTGATGCTACCAAAAAGTAGATTATTTTGACTATTCTCTTATTTAATTATTGCCTTCATGACCCATTTTCCAAATTCTCCAGCGGGATCATGTTTAGCTGCATGACAACTTAAAATGGCAATGCACGACAAAAATATTGTTGGAATGATATTTTTGAACATAAACGGGTTTCCACTCGATCAATAATATTTTAACTTCTTTTTCTAATAGAGATATTTGTATGGCGTCAATCATGACTTAAATATTGTCTTCAATCCTTCATTAGTTTCTGAGTTGTCGGAATAAATCAATGACTGTAATCGTGTTCAAAAAAAAACTACTCCAGAGGCGTTAAATTGCACGAACGAATTTGTGCAGTCTTGCTGATACCAAATGTCGGTGCTGTACAGCTGAATAATTTTTACAAACAAGCATTTCAATTTGGTTTCCCTTATATTGCTCTTTTTGCTTTAACTTTTCCCTTTATCGACCCGCTAAGGTGTCACTGATGTCTCACATGATTAGCTTCTTACGGGTGATAAATTTCATTTATATTGTAAAAGTTATAGTAAATTGTGTTAATGCACATATCCGGTCCTAATATTTAAAACACATACCCACATCGTATAGATTTTTAGATAACAAAAACAAACAAAAAATCGTTAAAACTCTTATATTTGATAAATATATTGCAGCAGCATCTATTTGGATATGTATATATATGCATTATTAGCCAATCAAAATATAAATGTTTAATTCTATTCTAAGTCCTTTTTCTTTCAATAATATAATAATATGTATTTATGTTGTTATATCTATAATAATCTTAATCCTGCTTTACGAAAATATTAATTTAAATTTTTCGCTTTTTTCTTTCAGTTGTGTTGATGCTCAGTTTTGCTTGCCAAAAAATTCAGTGGTGGAAAGAAGACGTTCACAAAGAATCCAGAAAAAGCTCAGCCTAAATCTAAAAGAAATACAGTTGTTACTAATTAATTTAGTTAAAATATTGTATAAATAAAGTCTTATGTATATACGAATAAATATTATAAAATATATTAGAAATTAAGTTAATGTACAATCAAATAGTTATTTGAATTATATTTATTAAAACTAACTGAAAGAATAAATAACTTTAATAAATTCCACTAAATTTGCTCTTAGTTTCTATTAAACTGTTTATTCTATTCGTTCAGGAATTAATTTTCATCCTAAGAATAGTTTGGTTGTGATAAGTAAGTAAAAACACCATAAAATACGTATATTCAACGTGTAAAACTAAGTCATGTCCATATTCAGTCGCTCACCCCTGTTTACAATGTCTAAAAACAAATCTGCAACATGCATGTCCATATTGAGTCGCTCACCCCTGTTTACAATTTAAAAACGAAAATGTGCCAAAAGTGAAACACCAGGCGAACAGAATCAGCAGCAGGCATGATTTTTGTTTTAGAAAAATAAAATAAATTTGCCAGTATTTTACATGCAGGTAAAGTAAAGCATAACTTAGGGGGCCAACAAAAATTTAATTAAAATAAGGCCCCAAAGTATGCTTTGATTTTGCGAAAAACCACTATATTTCAGAGGCTGACTCAAGTATTGAATGTGTGTACGAATGCACGAATGCATGTTATTTGCTTTTTTGTTAAAAATAAAACAAATTAATGAAATTATGAATAAAATGCATTTTTATTGATATAATTAAATGAATTAGGTTTTATACATTTAAACATACATACACATTCTTATTATTTAAGGTTATTAATTTAATTGTTTAAGTTTCAAATGTTTTTTTTGCATAATTTCTTAGGTCTATTGGTACTACATATATAATTTTAGTAATTTTATGTAGTTCGTTTAAAGATTTAAAAAAGATTTATTTTATGTATGTATATAAATTGTAAATCAAGATAACTTTATTTTATCTTCTGTTTAAAAAAGCGAGTTCATAGCAAGATTTCACGCCAAAGAGTTAAGGGTTTGAAAGCTCTTATCCAGTTCTTGAACAGCAACAGTCCGCTTACACTTGAATATCTATAATGGTAACAACATTAGTGGCTATAATGCATCAAATTACGAATAAACATTTTACGACTCTCTGAATATCAGACGTACAACAATTTTTATAAGACATTCTGACAAAGAAAAGCACGTCACAGATATTTTGTGTTGAAAAATTGAAAATATCATAAGGGTACCTCTTTGCTCAAAAACACGACTTTTTAAAAATTTTCTCAGAAATGGCCAAATTTTTGGGAGAAGTCTCCTTTTGGCCAATAGATTCCAAAATAATTCACTTTCAGAAGCAAGGATGCGTATTTTTTGATTTATGGAGGAAAAGTGAAAAATTGAAAATTTCATAAGGGGTACCTCTTTGCTCAACAAATCTACCTTTTAAAAATTTTCTCCGAAATGGCCAAATTTATGGGAGAAGTCTCCTTTTGGCCAATAGATTCCAAAATAATTCACTTTCAGAAGCAAGGATGCGTATTTTTTGATTTATGGAAGAAAAGTGAAAAATTTAATATTTCATAAGGGGTACCTCATTGCTCAATAAATTGACTTTTTAAAAATTTTCTCCGAAATGGCCAAATTTATGGGAGAAGTCTCCTTTTGGCCAATAGATTCCAAAATAATTCACTTTCAGAAGCAAGGATGCGTATTTTTTGATTTATGGAGGAAAAGTGAAAAATTGAAAATTTCATAAGGGGTACCTCTTTGCTCAACAAATCTACCTTTTAAAAATTTTCTCCGAAATGGCCAAATTTATGGGAGAAGTCTCCTTTTGGCCAATAGATTCCAAAATAATTCACTTTCAGAAGCAAGGATGCGTATTTTTTGATTTATGGAGGAAAAGTGAAAAATTGAAAATTTCATAAGGGGTACCTCTTTGCTCAACAAATCTACCTTTTAAAAATTTTCTCCGAAATGGCCAAATTTATGGGAGAAGTCTCCTTTTGGCCAATAGATTCCAAAATAATTCACTTTCAGAAGCAAGGATGCGTATTTTTTGATTTATGGAGGAAAAGTGAAAAATTGAAAATTTCATAAGGGGTACCTCTTTGCTCAACAAATCTACCTTTTAAAAATTTTCTCCGAAATGGCCAAATTTATGGGAGAAGTCTCCTTTTGGCCAATAGATTCCAAAATAATTCACTTTCAGAAGCAAGGATGCGTATTTTTTGATTTATGGAGGAAAAGTGAAAAATTGAAAATTTCATAAGGGGTACCTCTTTGCTCAACAAATCTACCTTTTAAAAATTTTCTCCGAAATGGCCAAATTTATGGGAGAAGTCTCCTTTTGGCCAATAGATTCCAAAATAATTCACTTTCAGAAGCAAGGATGCGTATTTTTTGATTTATGGAGGAAAAGTGAAAAATTGAAAATTTCATAAGGGGTACCTCTTTGCTCAACAAATCTACCTTTTAAAAATTTTCTCCGAAATGGCCAAATTTATGGGAGAAGTCTCCTTTTGGCCAATAGATTCCAAAATAATTCACTTTCAGAAGCAAGGATGCGTATTTTTTGATTTATGGAGGAAAAGTGAAAAATTGAAAATTTCATAAGGGGTACCTCTTTGCTCAACAAATCTAACTTTTAAAAATTTTCTCCGAAATGGCCAAATTTATGGGAGAAGTCTCCTTTTGGCCAATAGATTCCAAAATAATTCACTTTCAGAAGCAAGGATGCGTATTTTTTGATTTTTAGAGGAAAAGTGAAAAATTGAAAATTTCATAAGGGGTACCTCTTTGCTCAACAAATCTACCTTTTAAAAATTTTCTCCGAAATGGCCAAATTTATGGGAGAAGTCTCCTTTTGGCCAATAGATTCCAAAATAATTCACTTTCAGAAGCAAGGATGCGTATTTTTTGATTTATGGAGGAAAAGGGAAAAATTGAAAATTTCATAAGGGGTACCTCTTTGCTCAACAAATCTACCTTTTAAAAATTTTCTCTGAAATGGCCAAATTTATGGGAGAAGTCTCCTTTTGGCCAATAGATTCCAAAATAATTCACTTTCAGAAGCAAGGATGCGTATTTTTTGATTTATGGAGGAAAAGTGAAAAATTGAAAATTTCATAAGGGGTACCTCTTTGCTCAACAAATCTACCTTTTAAAAATTTTCTCCGAAATGGAAAAATTTATGGGAGAAGTCTCCTTTTGGCCAATAGATTCCAAAATAATTCACTTTCAGAAGCAAGGATGCGTATTTTTTGATTTATGGAGGAAAAGTGAAAAATTGAAAATTTCATAAGGGGTACCTCTTTGCTCAACAAATCTACCTTTTAAAAATTTTCTCCGAAATGGCCAAATTTATGGGAGAAGTCTCCTTTTGGCCAATAGATTCCAAAATAATTCACTTTCAGAAGCAAGGATGCGTATTTTTTGATTTATGGAGGAAAAGTGAAAAATTGAAAATTTCATAAGGGGTACCTCTTTGCTCAACAAATCTACCTTTTAAAAATTTTCTCCGAAATGGCCAAATTTATGGGAGAAGTCTCCTTTTGGCCAATAGATTCCAAAATAATTCACTTTCAGAAGCAAGGATGCGTATTTTTTGATTTATGGAGGAAAAGTGAAAAATTGAAAATTTCATAAGGGGTACCTCTTTGCTCAACAAATCTACCTTTTAAAAATTTTCTCCGAAATGGCCAAATTTATGGGAGAAGTCTCCTTTTGGCCAATAGATTCCAAAATAATTCACTTTCAGAAGCAAGGATGCGTATTTTTTGATTTATGGAGGAAAAGTGAAAAATTGAAAATTTCATAAGGGGTACCTCTTTGCTCAACAAATCTACCTTTTAAAAATTTTCTCCGAAATGGCCAAATTTATGGGAGAAGTCTCCTTTTGGCCAATAGATTCCAAAATAATTCACTTTCAGAAGCAAGGATGCGTATTTTTTGATTTATGGAGGAAAAGTGAAAAATTGAAAATTTCATAAGGGGTACCTCTTTGCTCAACAAATCTACCTTTTAAAAATTTTCTCCAAAATGGCCAAATTTATGGGAGAAGTCTCCTTTTGGCCAATAGATTCCAAAATAATTCACTTTCAGAAGCAAGGATGCGTATTTTTTGATTTATGGAGGAAAAGTGAAAAATTGAAAATTTCATAAGGGGTACCTCTTTGCTCAACAAATCTACCTTTTAAAAATTGTCTCCGAAATGACCAAATTTATGGGAGAAGTCTCCTTTTGGCCAATAGATTCCAAAATAATTCACTTTCAAAAGCAAGGATGCGTATTTTTTGATTTATGGAAGAAAAGAGAAAAATTGAAAATTTCATAAGGGGTACCTCTTTGCTCAAAAACACGACTTTTTAAAAATTTTCACAGAAATGGCCAAATTTGTGGGACAAGTTTCCTTTTGGCCAATAGATATCAAAATAATTCACTTTCAGAAGCAAGGATGCGTATTTTTTGATTTATGGAAGAAAAGTGAAAAATTGAATATTTCATAAGGGGTACCTCTTTGCTCAAAAACACGACTTTTTAAAAATTTTCTCAGAAATGGCCAAATTTGTGGGAGAAGTCTCCTTTTGGCCAATAGATTCCAAAATAATTCACTTTCAAAAGCAAGGATGCGTATTGTTTGATTTATGGAAGAAAAGTGGAAAACTGAGAATTTCATAAGGGGTACCTCTTTGCTCAACAAATCTACCTTTTAAAAATTTTCTCCAAAATGGCCAAATTTATGGGAGAAGTCTCCTTTTGGCCAATAGATTCCAAAATAATTCACTTTCAGAAGCAAGGATGCGTATTTTTTGATTTATGGAGGAAAAGTGAAAAATTGAAAATTTCATAAGGGGTACCTCTTTGCTCAACAAATCTACCTTTTAAAAATTGTCTCCGAAATGACCAAATTTATGGGAGAAGTCTCCTTTTGGTCAATAGATTCCAAAATAATTCACTTTCAAAAGCAAGGATGCTTATTTTTAGATTTATGGAAGAAAAGTGGAAAATTTAAAATTTCATAAGGGGTACCTCTT
The DNA here is from genome assembly GCA_963675445.1 of Linnaemya vulpina. Classification (NCBI taxonomy): domain Eukaryota; kingdom Metazoa; phylum Arthropoda; class Insecta; order Diptera; family Tachinidae; genus Linnaemya; species Linnaemya vulpina. Next base: position 31,127,500 of record OY776280.1, read on the forward strand.
TGCTCAAAAAATCTACATTCTCGATTTTCTTAAAAATGGTTTTCGGATTTCATTTTTGTTTTCGCGAGCTGCAGTCGCTATAAGTCGGTATCAAATTTAAATATTTTTCGTCTCTGCATTTTCTTTTTAAGCAATTTTAAATTTTTACATGCGGTATTTATTTGCGTATGTGTTTGTGTGCATATATTTCTTTATATGTATACGTGTGGGGTCGTACATCCATAGTTTGAGTCATTTGCTTACTTTTTATACTTTTTTATTACAATTTCCTTTTTTGTCTACAGAAACCACTGGCATGTGTGGATAAGAACAGAGAAACTCAATCTTCCGATAACATTCCAATAATTGTGTGTATGAAAAATTTTACTACAATTTGGATTTTTGACTAGAGAGTTGGTATCGTTCACCAAATACAATTGAGGAGGGATACGGAAAGAGGATGGAAATTGAAAATAACAAGTAGGCATATACATGCAGAGTACGATGCATTTTCTAAATGCATGAAGTAGATTCAGTTATTTTGATTTAGTTTTTATTACAATTTTTTATATTTTATGCCGTGATTTTAAAACCAGAAATAAAAGTACGTGAGTATGCAGATTTGTAAAATGTTCACAAGGTCATTTATGTGTATAAATATATTACATATATTAACAAGTTATTGATTTAATAATATTTACTGATAGAATTTATAGCAAAATGGAAAATAGTAAGTCCGATGAAAATTAGAAATCCGAGTGTTAACGTTTAATAAGCAGAGCTCTCACTACTTATTTTCACCATGTTTCTATGAACAGATTTTTTTGATTTGTTTAATATCTAAAATATGTTTTTTAGGGCGCGTTTTTAGAAAATTTAACAATTCAATAAATAACAGCAGGGCTAAAATTTAATTGACCCACAGTAATATTCATGGAGCGCGCAGATCGGCTACAGGCTTAGACTTAATTATATAATTAATTTAGCCCCTGTTAATATTTATCACAATATGTGCTCCTGAATGTATGACAAATGCATCCATATATGCCACTTTCATGCGTTGGGGGAAAACTATAAAAAAATATAAATGAATTATATTTCTGGTGTACTGAAACCCACTTTACAGCATTTAAACTGACAATTTAAGATCACATTATGGTTACAAATTTCGTTTAATTTAACTTTTGATTTCTTTACCACGGTTTTGTTGAACATGTCAAAAATTTATATAATTCAACACTAAACTAAAAGAAGAAGAGAAAAGAAAAAAAGAGTTCTTACAAATAGTTTAATTTATAACATTTCCTCTGCCATTTGTCATATGACAATTGCAAAATTTTTGAAAACGACATCATTTTTATTTCCGTTTTTTTTTTTTGGGTTGTGCTGATTCTTTTGCATCTCATGCACAGAACGGCATCAATGACATAGAAATCAGAATTGGGGGAAAAAGTACTCTGCCACGCGAAAACAATACGGAGGCATAGTGGCAATTGTAGTAAAATAGCTCACAGATATACAAAAGCAAAAGGGGAAAAAATTATGTAGAATAATTATAAGAAAGACAAAAAAAAACCATCCGGCGTCAGAGAGTTGTATTCTAACAACCGAATCTGTTAAGTTTTAACAGAAAAGCAGACCTTTGAAATTTGGTTTCATTCATGTATTCGATTCCTTTTTATTTTCTATGACATAAAAACAAATCATTTCTGTTTCATTAATCCACAAATTGAAGTCACAAAATGTCTGCTTTCAGATAAAAATTATTCGACAATTTTTTGTGGATGAATCGATTATCGTATTTAATTCGATCGCATAAGATTGAATACTAAAACAAAAATTATTATTCCGGCTGCAGTTCTTATCCAAGAATATACACATTCCGGTTGCATAAAACGAGGGCTTGCGTCCTGTTTACTTGTTCAATATTAATTGGTAATTGAATTGCACTGATAGAAACAATAAAAAACTTTTGATATCAGCAACCAGCCGATGGTTCTGGAAAAAGCAAACAGACATTTTGAATATTTAGAATTTTAGTACTAACCAAAAGATTAATTAATTTCTCATATTAAATTTTCGTTAAATTATTACACAAATAGTTGATATTTCTAATGACTAATACCACCATGCAAAGTGGGATACTAAAGATATAACGCTTATAAGAAGTTGTAGCGCCCTCAATATCAGTACTGATCCATGGTGATAATAATATTAATAATTCTAAATATTCCACTCTAAATAAAAACTCAAATTTCATGAGAATAAAAATATAGCAATTTGTGAATTCGCTGGTTTGAATTTGAGCCTGAATAATAATTCTTGTCTTGGTATTTAATCGAATAACTAAAGCAATAACATATATATATATATATATATATATATATATATATATATAGATTAATATCAAGATATGAAAATAACAACTTTAACAAGTCAAAATAAAAATTTAGATTTCTTGACTTGTTTATCAAATAAAAATGTAATATTTCACATCAATAACGAAAATGTATCAAAATATATTTTGAAAAATATTAGCAGGGGGCAAGATGCTATATTCAATATCGAATGATATTTCAATTAAAATTATATAAAAATTTCATTCGATATCGAATGCGGTAATTTAGCCCCTGGTCAGTTTATTCAATTTTAACAAAACAATACCCATAATTCGGTTTATCGAGAATGTGTTCAAAACAGTTTTAAGATATTTACAAAAATTACAGAGCAAGAAATTCTTGGTACCAACAGGGTACCAAGCAGTTCTTTAAATCGAAGGACCTATTCATTTCCCCTATTTTTATATGTCTAATATATTCTATTTAGTAAATATTTTTTTATATACAGTGATAACCAGTTTTAAATACGAAAAACACCATAATTTGACAAGATTTGCGAGATGATCGGTTCCAATAAATATTTCCATTAAATATTTTATAATATTTAAATCAATAATTATGTGAAAAACTTTAGTCCATGTTTTTATACCGCTCGTGCACATTTTTTTAATGCCGATGGTTAATTTTTTTAATAGCGAACCTTTAGCCATAATAATTTTATAAATAACCAACTTAAGCTGCATTTAAATATCTGCCACCCGTAATAACTTAATCGCCTATCTGAAGTTTACATTCTTTACCAACTCTGTTTGTTGTTGCATTCTTAAAAACAGCTTAAAATATGTCGCGCCATTTATTTGTGGTTCCACTTGAGGCAATTTATATGCATGACTTTAAATCATGTATTTTTGTGTGTGTGCAGGGGTGGAAGTGTGTGCATGTCACACAACGCTTTGCATAAAATTTATGGTTAAATGAAATAATTAAAAGAAAAACAAAGAAGAAAAAATATAGTATCTATTATCACAGCAAGTTGAGACACAGTTTAGTTTGCGGATTTGTGTCTTCTTTGAAATAATATTATTGTCAACATTTTGCAAGTTTGTTGTTATTCTGGTAAAATGAGACGTTGTGACAGTAAAAACAGAGAACAAGAAAAAATATAAAAGAAGAATTTAATTGAAATTTGTTACAACTATTATTTCTACTTGCTTCCTGCAAAACTATATTGTAAAACAACAACTGCTGCTATTTAACCCCAATAAAAATTTTATGAGAGAACGCAACGTGCTACAAGAATTTGCGAATATACAAATATGAGAAGTATTCCTACTTTAATATGTCATTAATAATATTATTTAAATAATAAAAAAAAACTTTAGGTTCGAGGCTGAATATAAAACAACAAGTGACTATATCACTGAAGGAGAATAACGTATTTTGCTATCTTAAAGTTATATGGCAAATGGAATAATTCGCAGGGTATCTGTCCTAAAAAATTACATAAACAAATTCAACTTAAACTAATTAAAAATAAATTGAAAAAAATTATACTTTAAGACAATATCTTGAAAATATATAAAAGTAATTTTTATGTTGGCAGATTTGAACTAAAGCCTGAGTAATTATTTTCAGGCTAACTCCTACAAGGAAAATAACCTGTGATTGGTTCCCATAGATTATCAATGAAATTAACCTGCCACAGAATACGAGACCGGTTTAAGTTCCGGAACTTTATATGAGAGGTAGCGTTAACTTTTGCCTAGCGGTAAAATTGGAGGAGATCAATTGACATAATTAAGATAGTCCTTGACAGGTTCAAGACCTAACTTTCATATACTTGTCCAATCGCTGTTTATTTAGACCCACTTCCAGTTATGGTTTTATAAAATGGAGCTACACTGCAATAGCCTCTCAAATATAACAACTCTTCGGATTTTACGCTGGAGCAGGGTATTTTTTAAATGCTTTTATTCTAATTTTTTGATATCTTCTCTTTTCACCATTCGCGGCTAAGGAAGTTTTTATACTATTCCCAACTTTCACCAGTCATGGCACAGGTGCGGTCAGGACAATAGGTACAAAATGAGAAAATAAATATTCATAAAATAGATACAGACAAGTGATCGCTAAAATTTAGAAAGTGCACGGCTGAGTCTTTGCACGGCACAACTTAACGACTCACGTCTAGGAAGTTGGAAAATAATTTTCAAATATATGGTCATACATTGAAACTTTATGACATCAATCACTGATAGTTTAAATTATACTCGGAATACTGAATAGTATTTCTCAGACTTTGGAATGTTGAACTTCCCAACAAAAAATGCTAATGAGACCATATCACAGCCTCGATATCAGTAACGATCTACTGGTTTGATGATTATAAAAAATATTCTAAATATTCCAGTCTTAATAAAAGACTTCAATTTGAACAAATTCATAACATAAATTGTAGATCGCAAATTTGAACTTGAGCCTCTTAAATAATTTTAAAGTTAGTAATTGAATTCACAAAATAGTTCGACTAATAAAGTACATTCAAAATGCAATCAATAAAATATTAAACAAAGTAAAATTTGACTTATTGAAATTTTGAAAGAAATATGCCGTTGCACAAGATCGTCAGTAAACTTCAATGACGATCTTGTGTAAGGCCTAGTGTAGCGCAACCACGTGGATCTGCTTCGACAGTAACAAATCAAGTTATTTGTTAAATACATTTCATTAAACGATTAACTTTGACTTAAAAAAAAAAAAAATTTCATCTCTAACTGCTTCCTAAGGACACCTTCTCCTGATCGCTAAGGAAAATAACGTTTAAACGTCAAAAAGAGCGTATATAAAAAAATATGCAAACATAAAACTGAAATGTGAGCCAAATTAATTTTTACTACAAAGAAAAAAAAAAGTAAATAAAATAATAATATGAACAAAAATATGTTTATAAAATAATAAAGCAGGGAAAATATCTAAAAACTGTGCTTAATGGAATATTAAATAGCCTCCCGGCCGTTGGGCAAGAGATGAGAACAAAGATTGTGCAAACAAATAAACACACAAACACACACAATTACCATGTACTTAAGCACATTAAATAAATACTTTTGCAAACACTCTTTCATATAATTAAAGTAACAGCCAGAGACGGGATTATTTGGCCAAAAAGACAGACACTTAAATACTATGAAACAGACAGCGATTCATTTTCTTTGTATCCTTTAACTTGTTGTAATAGAAACATTAGCAGCAGACATGACATCGTTATTTGTTGGCAAATAACGTTAAAATTACAAGAAAGAAATTAAAGCAATTTTGGATGTCTGCGTGTACGTATTTTGTTGCTTTTGTGTTAAGCTTTTTGCTATTAAAGCGTAATCCTTTGGGTTATGATGATTAAGGACTGTGCTCAGTCATTCGATTGTATACATTTTCGAGTCTAAATGTTGAAAGCAATTTTACGATTTTGAAAACTTATTTGAGTGCTTGCAATCCTTAAAATCGGCTGCTGCTGCTGCTGCTGCTGGTACGATTACTTGCTGACATGTCTGCTGTTACATGGTTGTATCTCTTTTCATCTAAATTAATGAATTCTTAATTGGTAATTTTAATTAATCCTTGTGCAAGAAATCTTACAAGATTTACTAAACGCCATTCCTTTGCTAATAATATCCTTGTTATATTTGCACAATACATTCAATATAATTGCACGTATTTATATTTGTTCGCTTTAGTGGTAGTTCGCCTCGGCGTTTTCTTTGTGTGTATTGCTGCTCGCACACATACAAACAAACATGCATATCGTATTACTGTTCCACTAACAGTGAAGGGCCTTAAACAATTATAAATTGTTTTACATGATTTTCTATTGGTTTAAGTTCATTTTAAATTTCAGTTGTTTCTTTGTTTAACAAGTGTTCTGGTGAGTGAATATCGTTTGTGTGCGTGCAGCTGTTTGCATGGCAAATAAGTGTGAGTGCATGTAATTATATCTTTTGAGTGCGTTTAAGACTGTTATCTGTTTTAGCATGATTTTCGCGGTTATTTAAGTTGGTTTTTGTGGTTGAAAATTTAATCACCTTAAAACATGCAGGTATTCAGGTTGATTTTTTTCCATAAAGTTATGGCAAATTTAAATATATTGAATTGTTTACGTTCAGGTATTGTGTTCTCTTTGAGTTCGTTTGTTTGCTTGTTTGTTTGTTGGAGAATATAAAAGGGGATCATTAGTTTATAGGAAACAAATGTATTCATTACTAATGGCCTTAAGGTAGAAACCTGGTATGTTTTTTAAGCATTTTTTTTTTTTTTTTAAATAATTATATATTATCTTAAAGCATTCTGCGAAATATATAAATTTGGACAGGACTTTAAAATGTAAATAGAATGAAAGTCAAATTATTATTAATAAAGGATCGTTAGCAACAAAATTTCTTACAGATTTTACAATAAATTTATTTTTAATATATTCCATAACTATTTGCTCTACGAAAGTGTAACACAGAATGAATTTTTTTTATATTTCTAAGAAGTATTAAGATAATTAAAATTAAAAAATAAAATAATTTTCTTCTCGTTCCTTCAACAATTAAATTAGAATGGAAAATTTCTCTGCAACCAATGACATTCCAAACATATATTTGGAAAAAATGGTCTTCATTCGTTTAAATTTGTTTAAACGTTTATTATAGTTTAGAAATATATGCCACTAAAGGCTCTTATAGCAAATCATCAGAGGACTTCAAGTTAATTATAAATAATTATATATCCTGTCAGCTTAAAAAACACAAATACTTGACATATTAACTTAGACAATATTAAGAAAAAAAGTACATTGAGACCGTGTAAATGTTTCTATCTTGGGCTAAAACAACTTTGCAAAATTAAAAAATATATTATGCAAATTAATTTCAGAGAAAAGGAATGCTTCAAGGGTTCGCTATCGATTACACTCATGCTGTTTACAAGTTTATTTAATAATAGAAATTATAGAAAATCTTTCTCGACCTTGAAAGATTAAAAGAAGTAGATGCAAGCAATTTACTAATGAAACTTGTTTATTATTTAGTTAAAAAAAAAGCAAAATTATCCCTGTTAAATATTTAATAAGCACAAATCAAAGCCTTTAACGAATTTATGTGCTCGATGTTGAGGTGAAAGTTCCCTTTTGTCAAACAAAAAATAATAAAAATCCTATTTAAGTATTTGCTCAAGAATAACAACATAAAAAGCGTTTGTGTGCGAAAATGTTTGAATTTCGCAAATAAATCACTCAACATTTGTTACGACTTAAATGATTGTTTTGCTCTAGTCAATTCTTAACGTTATTGTATTGTTCTTGTTGCTACTGATCAAATATACTTCCGCTCGTTTGTCTAAGTAAATATTTGCTAAAGAAATCAAACAGAATATGTTCAAATGACGGTAGTCGATAAAGAACAAAAAGGCATTTATAAAGACAAAAATGCAACAACAAAAAAACATAAAAATCTATTTATTTCAGCAAAAAAAAACTTTATCAGCCATTGACGACAGCTACTGTCATAATATTCGCATCAAAATAATAAATAAAGAAAGTAAAAACACAATAAAATAAGAAAAAAAACTAGTTAAACAAATCTTATGTATGAATGAGTGCGTGCATGTATGTGGGTGTGTATGCACTTTAAATATTTTCTCCACTTCCATGATGACATTTACGATGAAAATAAATTCAAATTCATTTAAACCTGGTCTGGCAAGAGTATGGCACGTGAAAGGAAAATTTAGAAGCCACTTAGATTAAGCGAAGAAGAAACGTTGTTTATTATATAGATATTATAATAAAATAATAACTAATTATTACTTCATTTTAAAAATGGTTTCAAATAATATCAATGACTTTCTCCAATTGTTTTCAGAAAACTTTTTATTGCGGAAAACTAATTGCTCCAGAATATTAATGAAATGGTTTGAAAATACTTTTTTTTCAAACACAAGGATGTTGAAACTGAAACGTCAGCAGATATTCTTATCGGCTATACTCAATTGCATTGCAAATATCTAATAAATTTTAAATTAATTTTAAAACGATAATAAAGCAAAATACAAGTATTATTGTGATAAAAAAAAGTGTTGGGCGATCGATATGCGAAAAGTAGGTCACAAAGCGTTAATGATTTTCTCCAAAATAATACTAGTATTTTAGTTCATTATTGTTTCTAGCTTAATTCCAAATTCATTTTATCTTTTTAGTTTAATTTTATTAAAAAGTGCTTTTCAGCTTTTTTTTAGCTTAAAGATTCATTTTTATCTTTCAGTTTAATGTGCTTCGAAAGCGTATAAAAATACTTGCACATTTTGAAAAGATAAGAACAACCTTGTGCGGGTGACGTATGTAAAATGTTATTAAGTATACGCGTAGAAGCACAACACAAAAGGAATGTTAAATACAAACAAAAACAAACAAACATACAAGTGAAGTTAATAAAAAGCGTTTGAAAGGGATTGAAACATCAGAGGTTGGCTGTATCGGCTTGATATATGGCATTCGTATACAAATATATATGCGAGTACATACACGCACACACAGAATCGCGTTAGTATTTATTTTGTCTAACTCTGCGAGGAAGATTTGTAAAGAAGTGATTGTTCTTCTGCTTGTTTTATGAAAATTAAATTTTATAACAAAGCAAACAAGAGACGCAAAGATGAAATACATATAGAATTGCTATTTTTTTAAGATTCCAAGTCGTAAGTTAATTATGTTTAACAAGTAACTTGAAGATTTGCTTATAAAAAGGCACTGAGGAAAAGTTCATATTAAATATCAATAACTCACCTCAGCCGGAAACGTGTAACCATCCACGCTGTGCTCAGAACCGAACTGGTCATGCAGCCCGTAGTGTATGTGTATCTCGTGAAATCTGTAGCGGTAGGATAGAGGACCACCAGTTACGTTGACTGGTATTTGCATGCCGTCATAGTTGGCCACCGTATCATTGCCCGCTGTAAATATTATACTATGGCCTGTATTAGTAATTAAACCGCTTATCTGCAAATAGACATTGATTTTCGATTGTTAGTTTCAAGCAATAATTGGCACAAATAAGACAACAGCTTAACTCACTCTATGTTTGTCTATATGTAGAGTTCTTAAATTAGGATCATATAATAAACGTTGAGGTTCTAAATTAACTGGTGATTGTCTTCGTCCTTTGTTGCACAACGACCATTCGGGATTAATCAAACCCCAAAAGGCAGGACCTGCAAGTAGAAATGAGTTTAAGTAACAACTTAAAATCTTATGTTTAAGATAAAGCACGTCTGTGTAAATTATTTGATTATAAATTATCCTAACAAGTGGTTTCGGTAGAGTATCATTAACAATCACCTCCTATTGACAGTCTGTAACAAAGAACCCAAATGCAATTTCCTTTTGTACGGAAACATTTTTGCCTCCTTCCGTAAAAAGTCCATTATATCGTCACCTTTTTTTTTCTCATAATGTGGAATGGTGTGAAACTGTAGCCCTGTTTGCATTTAACTTTTTTTGTTGTTGCTTTTTCTGTAGTCATTGATGTCTACCAACGAAAAAGAGAAGTGAATATATTGAACAATTTTTTCTCCTTTCCTTTGGATAAAAGTGTATTTAGTTGTAGTAAAAAATTCTTTAAAAAACAAATCACGTTTTATACACTCTGTTTGAAATTATGTGATAGAATTTCAAAGCTACTTTGCATGGCTTCAAAAAGAAAAAAAAAAAAAAAAGAATCTCGATAAAACGTTAGTGTTTAAGTGCTATTTCGATACAGAGCAGTTTAGCCTGTGACAACATTGTTGTTGATGCAAAACAAACGTTATCATATTATTGGAGTGTAGAATGTAACTTTAAATAAAACATGCTTATTTGGGTTGATAATTCTCTTTTAATTTAAAATCAATCGTGCTTATCACCAACTATTTAGTTTTAAGTAGTTCACAGTTTGTAGTTTTAAACACGAAAAGTTTGGACATGATGATGTTGCTATTGAGACTGCAAGTGTTATGTGAAAACTATTATGTATTTTAAAAGACAGGAGCTTAATAAAGAAAGAAACTTTATACAAAAATATTTATATAAAAAGGGAATAATTATATCAAAACAAATTTATTTTAATAAGACATCCACGCTTAGGACAGTTTTAGATAAATCTTGCAGCCGATTATGTAAACATTCAAGCAACTTGTCAGACTTTTGGTTATTTTTTTATTTTCATATTTAGTTTGATTTTAAAAACTAATTTGAAAAAAAAATTTCAATCGCAACCACATGATAAATTTTATATATTCAACTTATATAGTAGAGCAGAACAGCTGTTTTCAAAAGCCGCTACACTTTCATTATCTCATAGTTATTCTTATTTATTATCACTTCTGGGAAGGATTAGTTGAATGTGATAGCAGTTTCTATTTGTACCGATTTTACTATGAAAAAGCTTACGAGAATTGTATGGAAACGATGGTAACACACTTTTATTACGTTCTTGTGTTGGTAACACATCACGCCTCGTTAAGTACTTGTGTAAGTGGCTGTTGTACTTAACTCGTTCAACACTGTCATTAAGACGAATTTACTCAGAAAATTTTGTTTCGTGCAAACATATTTTTATATGAGTGCAAAATGAATTATTTTTAAGGTGAACTGTCTGCTTGAATTGGTTTAATTTTATATTTATTCAGGACAAACTTTAAGTAAGTTGTCTCTAGTTTTACTTTTCCCGGTTAAAGTTGCACAGAGCTGAGGCTGATACAATACATATTTGTTGTCACTTGACTATATGGAAGTGAGTGAAATTTAATTGAAATACACAATTGGGCAGTAAATATACGAAAAGTTATTGTTAAATTAAGAAGAGATTCGATTACATTTAAATATTGTAGGAATTATAATTTAATTATTATAATTATAATTAAATTATTTGGGCATAACATATAACTTTAATTTATTTAGATTTATATATATATATATATATATATATATATCGTCAGTTGTGCTTAATAATGCGACATGCACCTCATAAAGGATAATGCATTTCAGAGTCCACCAGAAAAGCAGATTTTCTCTTGATATATCAATGTTGCTATACAGTCTTGATAACATCAAGTATATGCTTTTCAAAACAGTTGGACGGCAAGATACTCGTATATACAACATATATAACCTGTATTTTTTATTGGCCAAATCAATCGCTTGTTTATTTTCATTTCTTTCGATTTTGAAAAGATCGGATGAATGCAATGAATGAACAGGGTCTTTCAAATCCTTAATATATTAATAATGTTACTCATACGACACATTGCACTCCTACAATATTGTTGGCCTGCATCGTGTTCTTATCTTCTAATTAAGTGTAAAAAACTTTACACGCATTTAAAGTTTAAAAAAACTAAAAAACACGATTTTAAGAGTATTGAATTAAAAAGTTAATAAGTTAATAAATTAACTATTTGACATAATGGTCATTGTTTATAAAAGTCTTTTAATAAGTTGAGAAGTTTGAAACTTTTCAAAACTGTGGTTGAAGTCTACTGACGATTTGGTGAAAAGCGCCAATGAAATGCATATAGACGTTGCTTAACCACCCAACAAATAAATTTCATATTATAAAAGTTAATAAGTTTTTAATTAAACTTAAAACAATAATGAAAAACAAAATACTTTTTTTTCACAATAATATTTGTATTATGGTTCATTTTAAAAATTATTGTTTAAATAAATTATTGCAAATAAGTAATTTATCCTGCCTGATGATATCTCAATAGTAATTTTAGTTAAAATCCAATTAAAAGTAATTTTTCAACAAGCACGATCTTAGAAAATGTTCAATAGTTATAAATCTGATTTAAGCCATTTTACGATACATATCCAATTACATTATCTTTTACAATACAATTATATCAGTGAATTGATAACATTTTAATTTCGCTTATGACATTTTGACACTGAAGCATTAAGATGTAATAGCAAAAATATCTTCACGAAAACATTCAACAAATCGCTGAAAATATTTATGAATTATATATTCGAGTGCTAATGAAAATGCAATGAAACCATTTGCAAACCAAAAGGAAAACCAACAAAAGGAAAACAAAACTGTACTTAAAGCATTCAGAAATTATTATTACACTTTAACAGCAGCATCGGGAAGAGGAGCTTAAAAATCAAGGAAACCATAAATGATTTCTAAGATATTTCTATAGCCAAGCTGTGTGGCGGCGGGAGAGAATCGAAGGAAAACTACAAGGATGCCATAATAATGGAATGCATTGTTGCAAAGCTGCACTGCTGTTGCTGCCGCTGCTGTAACGATGACGGCAAAATTATGTGTATCCTTATAAAATTTTGGTGTTGAGATGAAAAGAAAATGTTATGAATGAAAATATTACTTGGAAGATCCTAATGAGATTTAGAAGCTATAGGAAGGCGTGCGATTATGCAGTTGTAGTGCAAGAGATGTGTACATCTGCTGGCTCATACTAATAAGTACGTGTGTGTGTGTGTAGCTATCACGAATATTACCAAAGGATTGTGATGTCAACGATAAAGCACGCACACTGGCACACACACACACAATATTATATTCAGGTTTGTGTAGATGTAACTGCACGAATGTAAGTTTTGGCAGCAACAGCATCCGTAATGCCAACTATGCAGCTGGGTGTCATCCGTATTTTGTCATCAAATTTGAATGAAGCATAAATTTATATTTGTAAGTGCACTCGTATCTTCTGTGCTTCTTGTTGTCTGTTGCTTCATTTTTTTTTAATATTATTTTCATTTTCTTCTTTTTCTTTTTGGCTGTCTCCAACAAAATTTAACGTATGCATTAAAATATGTGCTGCTCCTTGCAGATGAGACTGTTATGGTATGTGACTGCTAACGCAGCATAAAATTGCCAGGAATTCTTCATTTCTTTTAGTTAGAGAAGTAGAAAAAGAAGAAGGGAGAAGGTAATTCCAACTTAAATCTCTATTGTTTGAGTATAAGAATTGAACAAAAAATTTATTTGCTTTAAATTCTTACATCCATATAAAAATATTTTTCCTGGGAAAAAGTTCTTTAGAAAAGCAGCGTTTAACATCGAATCGTTTTAAAGTACACTTTCTTGGCTTTTCCAATGAAACAAGTGTCGTTATCACGTTTCATCAGAAGAACGGAGGTAGAAAGAGTATAAAACTTTAGAATGAATTATATGGCCAAGGAGAGATGCAAACTTTAAGTAGTGATAAGGAGAAATGTAATGAATGTTACACGCTCGCCAGGATGCAAACACAATACAAAAGGAAAAGAAAAACTCGCGGCGACTAAACAATTGCTTGAGTGCATTTTAGTTGAATATGCTCAAGTCCCATTAAATGCATGTTTACTTCTTTCATTATGCTTTCTATATATTTCAAGCAAAGGTATTTAAACCAACACCAAACGGTCGAATACGAAAATAACTGGTCATAGCAACACCAGGCAACAGCGATTTTCGCACTTTAATGGCATGAGAAATTATTACTATATTCAGTTTTATCATCATTTAAATATATTAACTCTTTCATTGTATAATCTCAAATACAGTCAATTACTCCATTAAATACTTTTGTACCGAAAAAATAGTAACAGTAACTCTTAATAAAAAAGAAAAAGTGATCAGTGAGTTCTTGTTGTGACTTTGATATTTCTTTAGGCTTCCTATTTATTAATATGGAAGTTTGAAATAAATATCTCAAGTTATTCTAAGAAATGTTGCGTTAAGGTTCCCTGATGATCTGCATTAGCACCTGTGAAATGCGCATAGGAAATGCTAAAACCTCTCAATTGATCACTTTGAATTTCTTAAATTAGATTTTGGGAAAAAAGAACTAACTAAAATTAAAGAGTTTAAAAAACCCCCAAACTGAATACATATTAGTAAAAATAAAATGTTTGGGCTTGATTTATAAGAAAGCAATTTTGCCCAAAGTTGCTGACTCATTCTGTTTAAGATTTTAAGAAAATTCTTTAATATCTTTCAAAGATTCCAATAAAATATTTTGCAAAAAATTGTGTTAAATAACTAGTCTACTGATGATTTGGTGTAGGATGCCATGAAATGCAGAAATACTTAACCCCACAATAAAAAAACTAATTCTGTTTTAGTAAATAGTCTGAAAGAAGTCAGATGATACATTTTAGTACGTTATATTAAAGAAATTATTTCATTTCAACAATGACTAACTTCACTGTGTTCAATGGAGTTATTACATGGAATATATGAAATTATTTCATTGCAACGATCAATGCAAATAGTTCGTAGTATCAACGAAAACATTTTATTTATTTAACAAAGTTTTTTTAAACTAATTTTAACGAAACTTGTTTAATTAATTAAATGAAGCGTGACGGCGGATTATTGTCGAAAGCAAACATTTTGCGCTCTTTATATCCGGTCCAAGACCTAAAAAAGGCATTTTAAATAAATAAGTTCTGCTGAGTTCTCAAAATAATTTTATATCAAAAAGACTAACAGTGGTTTCTGATGTTATTCGAAACAGTTCACGAAGTTCATTAAATTAACCTAAAACGAATTTTGTTATCTTAACAAGACCTTTTCATTCTCTTTAATTTTCATTATGTCCCGATTCCCTTTCCCAAACTTTCACTAACAATTCAAAGTGATCAATTGAGGGGTTGTAGCTAGTTTCTATGCGCATTTCACTGGAGCTAACGCAGATCATCAGGGAACCTTTACCCAACATTTCTTAGAATAACTAAAGACGTTTCTTTCAAACTTCCACTTTAATAAGTGAGAAGTCTAAAACAAATATCAAAGTCATAACAAGAACTCACTGAATGCTTTTTATATAGTTACTAGAAACGAGAAACGTCCTATTTAACATCTCGATAAATTGGCATGAGTAAAAAATGTTAAACCGCAAAACGTTCTATTTAATATCTGGATAATTCCACACGTTGTTATTTTAATTTAGTACCCATACAAACTAATAAAATCGCCTATTTAGAATTATTTTCCGCTTTGTGTTTCATATAACGATATGAAAGTTGTATTAACACTTTATTTAATACTATATCTTAAAAAGCAAAGAAAATTTAAAACAGTACAGTGTATCTTCAGGTCGTTATTGCCTACAAAACAACTTCAGCTGTTCTGCTGAATTTTTTTGTTTTAACTACAGAAATTATGCTAAGAACTGTTACAATTACAAAACTCGTAGTTTGGAATTGTTGGTTTTATGATATTTCCAACATTGTTTGTAATATTTGCATTTTTGAAAATATAAACTTTTACATTTTAGTTAATGCAGCAACAACAGCATTTGATAAGTTTTTTTTTATTTTCTGCAATAAAACAATGATTTGGTCAGATTAATAGAAGCAATAAAAAATAAATTGCATGTAAATGGAATAAAAAAAAAGGATATAAAAACAGACGCGGTCCATCAGATCAACGGAATAAACACGAACAACAACAACAACAACAACAAAGCAGGCAAGCAGACAGACAGGCCAGACAGTTGGACACTTTCATTTGGCTTAACGTCACCTATTGTTGTTTTGTATCATTATTGTTATTATTGTACGTTCTCCCAACAACAACAAAAAAATTCATGTATACAAATTTATATTCATGACATTCTTTTTTTTTTTTCAAATAGTTTTATCGTATAAAAAATTGTTTCTTTTTCAAGTTGGATTATTTTCCTTATTTGAATGCAGGACTACATTTTTGTTACATTTATTTTTTTTTTCATGCCATTGTCTCTTTAGTTGTTACAGCTTTAGGCTGGAAATTTATTTATATTTTGTTTTTTTTTTAAGTATTTAACCTAAATTTTAAAATGTAGAGTTGACATTTGAATTTATGTTTTCATGTAAATACCAACACATACCTGATATGCCATCATAGGTCCACCATTCTTCCCAGCTAACTGCATGAAGCACTGAAATGAATAGATAAATAAAAAATTTTTAGTAAATAGATAAATATTTTTTTGAAATAAATAAATTTTTTATATACAAAATAATTTTAATAGACTTTTAAATGTTGGCTTATAATATTCTAGTGTTTTGCTACGGCATACTTTTATCGAGACAATATTGAAATGTATTGGGCGGGGGCCTGGACATTGAAATCAAAAATCTTAAATTTGTGTTTGTTTTCTATTCTCATTTTATTTACAAAAAGGGGCAGCTAATGGAAAATAAATTGAGCCTAACTAATAATTTAGAACTTAAGGCGCGGATAAATATTTTAATGCGGACAATTTATTACTGAATTCAATAGTTTCTTATGATTTTTAAATTGCTACATATTTTAGGGAATTGTCGGTTTAAACTCTTCAATTTTAATTATGTGTTTTTTTCCCCAAAATGTTACTAAGAAATTCAAAGTGATGAATTGAGGGATTTTAGCTAGTTCCTATGCGCATTTCACTGCCGCTTGTGCAGATCATCAGGGAACCTTTACCCACCATTTCTAAGAATAACTGAAGATATTTATGTCAAACTTCCACTTCGAAATAAATAAAAAGTCTAAAAAAATATCAAAATCATAAAGAGAAAAGAAAGAGGTCATCAGTGAGACTTTTCATTTTATATTTTGTTACGTTTTTATTCTACAATTGGTTGGCTTCTTTCCGACTCTAATTGAAATTGTGGTGGAGCAACCAGCTTAGAAAAATGTCATGAAAGCCAAATTTACGGTATGAAGACATTAAATTTTTGGAAGCAATTTCAAAGGAGATTTAAGTAAGTAGTACTTCGAATGCATAGGGAGTAACATTTGAAGTCAGAGAATGACCCCTACTCCTGCATTCGATTTTACCGAAACTAAGGAAAAAATTTTATTTGTGTATATCTGAAAAATATAATACTTTTGTTTATTTATTTATGGGTCAAGGGGTCTCTTTCATTCTTTTCAGCATTTCTATTGACAATATCCCTTAAACCATTCCGTATACAAAGAGGATTCTAGTGTTATTTTAGAAAGAACTTTTAAGGATTCAATTGAAAGAAATATTTTATACTTTTTTTAATTATATAATATCAGCAAATTTTTGAGTTTTATAAATGGATTTAATCAAAGATTGTTTAATTATTTGTTTGATAATTTTGCAATTATGTACTACCTATTGATTGAACATTCTGAAATTTTTAAGATCTGCTCTTTTCCATTTTATAGTATATAATTGTTTTACTTTCAAAAGTTTTAATAAAATAATAAAGGATCAATGAAATATTATTTAATTAAAGATTTAAGAAATATGTTATATTCCTAAATATATTTAAGTTTATTAGCTCTTTATTTTAACTTTAATTATTTGTTTTTCCAATATTTCGTCACGCCTTTCCGTGACTTCTTCACGAATTTGCTGAAAACGAAATATATAATTTAAATTAAAACCAAAAAACCTTAAGCTCAAAAATATTAGAGAATATTATATATTTTTTTAAAAGAGATAAGAAAACTAGAATAATTGAAAAAATATATAACGTGAAAAGAAAAAATTCCTCCTCTTTAAGCAACAATTAGCGAAATTATTGAAAAAGTGCAGGTAAAAATAAGTACAAACGCCCTTTGATTAATTCAATTTTCAAAAGACTTTGCAGATATTAATTTGTCCAAGAAATAATGTTTTTTTTTATTTATATCGTAGCCCCAAAAATATTCTTTAAATGAATAAAAGAGTACGTTCCTTTGAGCCTTGAATTATTTCATTAAAGATTTTAAAATAGAAAAATTACGTCCTAAAACAACACCTGCTTCAAATAATTAAATAGGATCTTTAAGCATCAGTTAAGCGCTGTTCAAACGACCAATTTTTTTAAGCAGCAAAATACTAATCTATTCCTTAAAGTACATCTGCCTGTTGGTTATAAAAATTAAACTGCTCGAAGCAAGTTTTAATTATGTTGTAAGAGCTTAAATTCTTTTTAAATAATTTTTTTCTTTAATTTTGAGAATTATATTCTGGAAATAAATGAGTAAAAGCGTAGCAATTTAACAGTTTTATCCTGCGGTGATGAGTTAATGCTACTTTATTTTCCGTTTATATAGAGATATTTCATTCTGCGTTGCGTTGCAGGTTATATTCTATTCCGTTTGCTTCTCCACTCTGTACTTTCAACATTTTTTCCACTCAAATAGTTGATTTAGGATTTGCAAGTGATTTAACTTAATTAATTGCTACTTTATTTAAAACGATTGCACCTCATTAAGTGTTGCTTATTTTTCAATTTTTTTCCTCTACATTTTTAATTCAGAATTGTAGTACCTGCAAATTCTTTTTTCCCCTTCATTTCTTTAGTGCTGTTTGTTTCAAAGCAAAATACTAACGACTGAATTTTCTCACATTTTTTTTTTAAGTAAAACTTGTATGAAACCCATACAGATAGATGAGAGAGAAAACTTATAAAAGGATACCATATCCCAGCAAACATGTTGTTGCGTCAAACTATCAAGATTTGAAAAAATTTCCTTTCGGTTTTAAGTAAAACTTCCG
Organism: Linnaemya vulpina; assembly: GCA_963675445.1. Lineage (NCBI taxonomy): Eukaryota > Metazoa > Arthropoda > Insecta > Diptera > Tachinidae > Linnaemya > Linnaemya vulpina. The sequence goes on from OY776280.1 coordinate 31,146,330, forward strand.
CTGGGATCTTCAACGAATCATTTTAATTTCTAAATTACATAACAGATATCTTGAATTTCAGTTTGAGTGTGTGTTATGTAAACCTCTATATAAAAGAATAAAGGAAGGCCGTGTGTGGTGGGGAAGGATTGAAAGACTATTTAATTATTTGAATTTAGTGAGGCATTAAGGGAAATTTAACTAAATTAGGCAAATCTTTTGTTAATAGTACATCTTTTTATTGCTGTATTTAACACCATTAACCACAAAATTTTGTGTTTTGGTTAATTCTGGTAGGCTGATGCAGAGTAGACGATGGTTGTTGATCATGTATTCAAGTTAATAGAAATATAAACGTGATTTGTTATCCTTTTTTATTGCTTTTCAACTTTTGTTTTTTTAAGCTTTTAAAAGGCGAAAATCGAAATAGAAATATTATTTAATATCTTTAACCTTAAAATTATTGTTGCTTTTGAATTGTCAATTTTTTTATCCCAATTTGGTAAATTATTTGGAATTCATAAAATATATAGTAGAGCAAAAATGAAAAGTGCAACGAATTCATTTCTTATTTTGTTTCCAATTTGTTCACCAAACAAACGCAGGCATTTTGCGTTGCCTAGCCTTTCATAATGTTTAAGGTTTGCATGAAAAATAAAAGCAAAAAGCGCAAAAATCTTTGAATTTTTGTTTTCGCGTGCATGTGCTAAAATACCACTAACGCAAAGTGAATTTCGCAATCAGAGCTTTTAGTTCCAAAATAATATTTTTTTAATGGTCACACTGTCACAGAAACTTTAAATCGCTTTAGGAAATGCAGCACTTGTTATATTTTCGCTTTGCGTTTCAAAAGATGAATGAACAGACGAATTTTTACCAACGATTTCATCGAATTAGGTGAGATCCGTCCTAGCTGCTTTTCTAGAAATGAAGACAAACACTTGGCAAAAAAAAAAAAATTAAAACAACAATAAAAATATGATATTGTCAAACATGGAACGAGAAATTCAGAAATATAAACAAAACAGCAATACAGCGGCTTAATAAAAGTGTGGTACAATTAAATTGATACAGTTCTCGTATTGTTTTTCATAATAGAAACTGTTATCAATTTTAGCTAAATCACCTAACGAGTGTTTATAAATGAAAATTACACAAGATGATGAAAATGTAGCGGCTTTTGAAAACAGCTGTTCAGCTCTATTGTGTAAGTTGGATATATAAATGTTGATGTTGGCTTTCCTTGTGCTTTAGAATATGTATCATGTCGTTCTGAAAGTTAGACCGTTTTTAAACATTTAGCCTCTAAAATTAAGTCGAATATGGCAACAAATAGTTCGATATAAAAAACTCGAGATTGCGATACTTCCTATCGACTTCCTATCGAAAACTTATGAATTAAACGTTCTAATCCGGATCAGAAAAACCCGATCTCTTTTTTAACAACTGAGTGAGTGCGTTACCAAATTGGAATCTTCACCTTCGGAATCTGCTTATTAATCCTTTAGCTAAGAGCACCCACGTATGGCCCGTACCACGTCCAACTTTCTAAAATGCAAAAAGGGGATATTCACATACGTTGCTTTCCCTCCGCATATTTTAGATGAGGCTTGGATACTGGAGGAGGGAACGGCCTCCCCCAACCTTCATTTTATCTTAATAAATTTCATTTATTTTTAATAAATTGTTTTTACAAGATGCTAAGAAGTTAATGGAATATGCCAAATTTATAAAGTGGATATTTGGTCGTGGTAGAGACGATATGTTGATATCATAATTTAGTTTTAATTAACATGTTTCGTTAAATTGATATTACTTTTATCTTAAAATTTAATTTAAAATAATCCAAACTACATGGGACAACGGGGGAACAGAATAAGTTTATATTGTTTATTCTAAGAGGACCTTAAAAAGAATAATTTTTGTTACAATTACAGTTGCTACTCCGTTGTTTTACACGTAACATAATATGCAACATTTAGTACAACATTAATTTCAATTATTGTTTATGACTTTACAAAATAATAAAATTTAAGACACACTTTTTGCATTAAAGAAGAAACGGAGGGAGAAAAAACTGTGACCCGAAATAGAAAATTTCACCAAACCTTTAAATTAAGCCAAGCAAAACAGCTACTAAGTTGCTATTAGCAATATGAACTTTCGTATCTGCCAGCAAATAATGCTCTATTTAATAAAGGCTGCAATATAATACGCAACAAGAACAACTAGAATACCTGTATTGAAAAGGAAATACTTGTCCTTGTTGCAAAGAGTTCATCGGAGAATGGTTTGGATTTGTTATTTTATTTATTTATTTTTTTCCTTATGTTTCGTTTTTTATTAGATAACAATTTTTGGTGGAACGCTAGTCAGGTCTATGGAGAAACCAAACAGATTGAAGGACAGGGCCAAGGTTGTTTAGAGTGTAGTAGGGAAACAAGTTAACAAATACTATTCAGGGAATAAATAATAAAATTTGTGTTATTTTATAAGCTCTATTTAAGGTAAAATAAAATCAATATCTTCTAGTTTGGTACTCTTGAATAAGCAAATGGCAGAAGATAAAACCGGGCTATTTGAATGTACAGAAAATTTGTGTATGTGTGTGTGTGTTTTTTTCCTCTCAATACGGAAAATTTCCAAAGAGTTGAAATACACCAGCAAACAGATTTATTACCTAAATTTACTTTTTAATCTTATGAAATCGCATAACAAAAAATTGCAAGTGATATATCAACCGAAAATAGTAAATTAAAATTAATCGGATATCTTGAGGTAGGAAAGATCTCTTATAGCCCGATAGATGATTTATAAAGTGGTAAAATTCAACAAGCAAACATTTGACTCACATTCGGTTTAATTTCATTTCATGTGCATTTTACTGAAAACAGCATTTCATTTGGTAAGAAAACAAAACTTATTCGTACATTATTTAGTATTCCCAACAATATTTGGAGTCTGAAAGAACTCTATTAATATGTCGAAAACATCAATACCAGCCAGAAATGGAAATGTCTACTTTTGTGAATGAATAGACAATAAATAAATACTCTGCACTCGTATAATTAACATCTCCACTTATAGACAAATTGTTTTGCTAATGCCACATACAGATGCAGACAGTCAGCTCTTATATAGATACATATTTACATGTTTATGTGGTAGTAGCTTATTTGTATAGGAATTTGTATGTCAATATGCCAAACACCCATGACAACAATGGCAATCAGAAAACACAACCATATAGAAATAAAATGGACCAACTGACCATTAAACAAGTTGAACAAGCAGCAGCAGAAAATAAACTCTTGTTTTTGTTCCTCTTTTCTTAAATACAAAAATAACAAAAATACATCGCAAAATACAGTTGCATACTCGAGAGCAACGATAAAATTATCCGCTGAGTTAATAAAACGAATGATAATATAAGGAAATCAAAGCATGATTATTAATACCCTACACGAATTAAGGCACGCGTATGACGGATATTTCTTTTCCTTGGACCGGCACTCACAGGATAAATCCTTCGTAATTATCAAGGCTTACGTTTCACCGGAAAGCAGGTTTGTAAGCGAAAGATAGCCTGCTTCGGCATCCCTTGATTTCTATTTGCAATGTGCCACTTAATAGGTCGCTTGACTTTAAGTCTCTGAAACAATTTTATTCTCGCAAATGAGAGGGGAAGCCCCATATATTACATTCCTTCGATTAAAGCACGTTTTAAATAGATGGCATATCTGCTGTTTATTGAAACATTCAAAAATTTCAGAACTGTAAAGAGACTTCTGATGAAATAAATGCCTTAAAAGCATCGAAATTACCCAATAAAAGTAGAGATGCCAAAGAAGTCAATAAGATTGAAATCTTATTTTCCGGAAGTCGTGTAAATTTGGGTCTATTCTAATACTTTTTCAACGGCTTGTCTTTTATGTCATAGAAAATGTACATCCTTAAAAATTATGACTTCCAATTGTTTTCACTGGGTAGTAGAGATTTGTTCTGCAAGTCTAATAATTTTAATAACATAATTTCAAAACACATACTAAATATTCGCCTATTAATGAAGGAAATTGGAATATATGACAAACAGGTTTACAAACTGGAAATCTAAGTAACTAAAATAGCAGGGTACAAAAGCAATTTTATTACCAACTGCCACAATAGCAACAGCCATACAAATGAATAGTCCACGAGGGAAAACATAAAAGGAATGAATGAACGTCAGCAAGGGAATACATACTCGTAAGCTCTGACAAAAGCATGAGAATGTATGTGTTGTATAAACAACCGATTGCTAAAAATAAACAAACCATGTACGAGTGTGTGCCTGTCAGTGTTCAAGCGGTAGTGTCATGTGTTTTCTATTGAAGTGTGAGAATGTATATTTTCATTACAAAGTGAACAAACATCTGTTCAAGACAATTATACTATTTAGATACTTCCACTTACTTTCATTCAATTACTTATCGCTATCACTGCCACCAACTTCATGTTAACATTTTTGTTTGGTGTGAATGCTTTGTACAGCACATGATATCAATAGTCAAATAACTTCAGCAGCTATTGCAACAACAACAACAACTGGCAACAAAATTTAATGGTTGTAAACATGGTTATAATAATCGTTTAACAAAATAATATCAAACATTTAACAAAAGCTATTAAACAACACATTTTACTTTCCATTTAATTGAGGCGAATGGGAAGTTGTTAAACTTTATTTAACACAAAGCAATTTGTATTAAATTAGACAAGGGCTATACAAAAATCATTGCCAATTAAAATGTATGTTTGAGGGAAACTTGGAGTTGAATTTGTATTATTATAATTCATCCAGGTACAGCTGTAGGCTAAATAAATAGGGCAATGAAGTGCTCTTGAAATTGCCCCACTCTTATGCATTTTATAAATTCTTTATTATATATCTAACTGACCTCGATTTCGAATATTATTAGAAGCCTGGTTTGGAAATAACGTTAGGAAGTAAAATTTAATTTCTTCTTTCGAATAATTATTGAAAAATACTAAGCAAATAATTATCTGAACATATTAATCCAGCAATTAGCTTTAATTTTGATTCAGCCATTTGAATCACTCATACATGCATGCATTACGTGTGTATATATTATCCACGTCGTGCATTGTATGAGACCTATTGAAGTGTGACATAATAAAAACCAAATGTACAGCTACCAAAGCAATTGAACGAGCACAACTGCCATTTATATAGATGAATACAGTCGAAAAAATGGACAATAGAAAAACAATAGCAACAATAAATGACAGCAACTAGTTATCAGTGTCGATGTCAAAACAAAAACTGTACGAAAATAACTGTAGATTAACGAAAAACAAAACAAAGGCAAAGCACTAGAACGCATATTATCTGTTCAGATGTTACAAACAAATACAAGTCTGCATATCGCATACTAAATTGTAAACGGTCACAACTCAAAGTTAATAACTTTCTTGGAAGGTCATTGTAGCTTTTAGTTTGACAAATCAGAACAACTTAATTTAATGAATTGGGCAGTTGAGAGTTAAAATATTTAAAAGTTTTAATCACAGGAAACTTTTATGGGCGCGTTCACTGCATTTTATTTTGAAAGGGAACCGCAGTTTCGTTCGTTGTGTGGCACGAAGGCGTCATGCTGGTCCATATATTAAATTTCTGGTCAAAACAAGTCCGTCAATCACGCTATAGTGAATACTATTCAAAGTAACTTCTTGGGCGATCTCTTATTTAAAGAAGTATGGCTGGATGACGCCAACAGCCCCTGGCTCAGTCAGCGCATGTCATCGACAATATTTTGATAACTTTTGGACACTTCAATCTTTTACTCAATATTTCATGTACGTAAGTTCTTTGATACATTTTTTTTCAATAGCAGAAAATCGCTGAATACGCAACTACTTCTGACTTTTGGAATCGTCACAAATAAATTAAGCATGTTAAATAACTGAAACTGCAACATGAGTGCAGCAGCATGAAAATGTATTTAACTTATTTGCAATTTGGTCGTAAAATGGAGTTATTAAGTTATAACTCCTCCAGCGAAGCACAAAAAATTGTTATTCTTGTTTCCCACGTAGGTGTGCTACGAATGTCACATAAAATACGCTGCTATTTTTATTTTTATTCAGTTGATTTAATTGTGTGTGACATCATATTGACGTTTTGATATACAATTTTTGTGGACGTATGAAAAAACCAAAAATTATTCCAGTCTACAATTTAAATTGGAATCCATACACCTCATGGTTTGATGGAATAAAGCAAAATAATAAATAAAATTGATATTTTGTTGGGCTTGTTTGAAAAAAGGAGCAGCAGTATATTTAAGAAATGTTATAGTAAATGAATAGCTTATATATACAGCGGCAGCAGGACCAGCAATATGCCGGCTTACAGATTATGTTGCGTCACAACAAATAACTAAATAATACCGCTAAAAGCGTTAAAGATTTCAATATCCCTGAAACTGCCACAATGGCAAGCATTTCTTTTAGAATAATACACAAATTTTTATTAATCAATGTCGATCCGTTGGGCTACTATAATGATTATATATAAAAAAGAAATATTCCACTCTTAATAAAAGATTTCAATTAAAGAAAAATTCTTGCTAATACTTTTCAGTAATTTACTCAAGAGTTTTATAACATACTCGTTTATGATTCTTGATAAGAATATAAATAAATAAATATTTCTCATATAATCAAACGGCAACACTGGAGCTTGATATAAGTGTTTTACTAGCGATTTGTAACAGTTTTTGTATAATTTTCCATAATGAAATTGACACGAATAGAAACTTAACCTTCTAACAAGTGGAAATAAATAGATATACACATGAGTATTGATGATGAAAGCGTAGCGGCTTTTGAAAACAGCTTTTCTGCTATGTTGTGTAAGTTTAATATTTAAAATTGATGTTGACTTTTCCAAGTGCTTTGGAATATTTATCATGTCTTTACCAACCATTCAATTTAATATAATTAAAAAATAAATTAAAATTAATACTTCTATACTAATAAGGCGTGGCGTACTTAATAATCCCACCTAACACTTTTAATAAATTTGCTTCAAATCAATCTAAATGATGTTCAGAGTTAACCAAAATAATTAGTTTTCTTATTGAATCATACCACATGCATTCCTTAACATTTTCATAACGTGTGCAAATCCTTTTTGTCTTATTCCTGTTTGAGGTCATATTTGGACATAAAGTAATGATGTTCAAGGATGCTGGCGGCCACTCCGATGTCCTGTTGAATGTTCGATAATAAAAAGTCTATTTTGTGTAAAATTAAGTTATTTCAACAAGCTTATGGACAATGAAAATAACAGAAACAAACACAATAGAAATATTTAAAAGTTAAGCACGAAATATATTCGTTTATTGGAAACATAAAATAAGGATTTGGTAAACAGAGACTAAATAACACAAAACATAAAATTAATTTATTTGAATTTTTTTTTTTTTAAATAAATGAAATTTTTCTGAGCATGCCGATGAGCGTGTATGTGTGCTGAGCACATGTTAAGTCCTTCTTATGTAACGTCTGTCTGTCTGTTAGTGCTGAGGGTATTTTCTTTTTCACTCCTTAAGTGTAAAAGCCATTTGTGGTTTGGATGTGTTTTCATTTAACTAACCTTTCACAAATCATGTTATCCTTTGGCTCCATTTAACTTAACAAGCACCTATTTTGTGTGAGAGCACAGCATGTAACAGTTTTTGGTTTTATAGATGTGCAGAAAGATGTGTACATGTGTGTGGGTATACGTTATTGTGTGGCCATATTTCAATGTGTTGTGCTGTTGAACAACACAACACCAATCATTTTCTCTATCAAACAGCACACAGATCTTGGCACTGAGATATAAATAGTTTAAATGTATTAACATGCATACACGCATACGAAGTATGCATCGCCCCCACTTTATGTCAATACGAGTACGTTCTGGAAGAATGTGTGAAAAAGCATGTGAGCGAAAGTGTTTTTGTAGTTGTGTCGTTGTCTAAACATTGACAAATGCAAAACTAACTGAATTTTACACAAAAGCAAACTCTGGATGCGTGTCTTTTGTTTATTTGCAGACGTGGATGTGAACAGTTTCGCTTGAAATTTCATATTGAACTGAAATTTGGTATCGAGTTTGTTTTCACGTCACTTCAGCAACTTGATAAGATTTATTATATTTTATATTTTCCACGGAATGTGTCATCCTTTAAAAATTCTTTACCAAGAAAAGTAATTCCAGTTCCATAATTTCATGTTTGATTTACTGAATGAATTGTTTGTTGCGTTGTTGATTTTGAGGGTTAGTTCGCTATTAACGGTTTCGCTTTTTTATATATTTGAAAACTCAGGAATATCCAAGAATGTTTTCTATATTTTTAATATTTTTCTTGTGGTTTCTTTCCATTATTCGTTGCTCAAAAATATTTTTATATATTGTTAACTATTAATTTCTGCTAAGTTTCAACGTATTTAGTGGTGATAAACACAATATACACATGAGCACTGAAGATGAAAGTGTAGCGACTTTCGAAAACAGCTGTTCTGCTCTGCTGTGTAAGTTGAATAAAACTGATGTTGACTTCCTTTGTGCCTAGGAATATTTATCATCATGTCTTTCTGAGATTTTAACTAAGTTAGAACAATTAGCCTATATAAATATTAATATAGCAAAATAAAAATGTTCAATAAAAATAAAATCACATACGTATTTAATTTTCACAATTTTCAATCATAAAAATTTTCAAATAACATACATTCGCGTCAATGAAAATGTTAAAAGAACATGTGGGAAACGGTTGATCCTAAAGCCCGTTTAAAATTTATGCTAAAAACACCACTTTTGTTTTGTATATCGTGGAATATATCGCTTCGAATCGCATTAAATTTACAGAAAATCAAATTTCCGTTCAAAATTTATAAGCAGGTCACTTACTAACACACACATACATACACAAATAGAAACCCACTCAAAAACTGGTCAGAAATGATTCTTATGGACTGAAAACGTCGAGATCTGATGAGAACCTAATTCTTACGAAACTGGATGAAACCAGTAACTTTTCTGTTCTTAAAAGTTTTAAATTTTCCCAGCGAGAAGCTAAAAGTAAACTTGTTGCTTGAGAAACGGTTTCTAAATGCTGCAAATAGAGAAAATATAATCTGTGGTAACCAGTTTGTTTCTTTTTCACCGGACAATATCCTACAAAATTGATGAATGACACTGCACTTTCGTGCATTATTGTGTTAATAATTTTCAGTATCGCTCTCCCACTACGCGATAATTTTTTCAATTGAACAGCGTTTTAAGAATCAAATACATATTCAGGGCAAGTCTGAGTACACACTTTCAGAATTTTCTGCTCTCAAAGTATTGACTAATGCAGTCACAATCGCGAAGCAGTTTTGACTCAGTCAACATGAAACCTCGTTAGCAATTATTTTTGAAGTGCAACCACACCACGGATCGTTTAAACTCTTTCGAAAGTTTTGCAGCTTAGTTGCAGTCGTTGGCTTCTACACCACAAACAACACCATAGATTTACGGTTCTTTTTAGGAATTTCCCGTGGTTAACTACGTTAACACTTCTTAGAAAAAGGCATGAATCGTGTGCAGTTGCTATAGGAATATATAGGAACAATAACGTGTTAATAACATCGTCGATATATGGTATGAATGACCCCGCCGGGTGTGCAGAAAATTATTTTCAAAGTATTTTAAATTCAAGGTATATTTAAATTAAAGAAAAGAGAAGATAAAAATAAAAATTCAATAAAATGTTTTTGTGTGTGAACAAAGACATTTTTACTACTTTAATTTTAAAAAAATACTCCATCTCAATCACGCAACATGCTTTTTTCCATATCTTTTGCTACTTTTTTAATCAATACTGTATTTACAATTCCATGAACTAGCGAATGTGTTGTGTTGCAGCGCATCTGTTTACTGTGTGGTGATCTTTGAAGTTTCTCCAAGTTGTATTTCCATTTTATTTGATGCGGGTCAGTTAAACTTTTAGTTTGTAGTTTGTTCTTTGTGGTGTACCATGTATGTATATGTGTCGTGTAGTGTAGTGTACAGCATGTCAGAGTATGTGTGTAGCCATTTGAAAGTAAATATTTGAGCATTATTCAAAACCACTAAGCCAACAATGCTTTTCTTATATACTTTACCCAGCCGTTCGTTATCAGGTGTTAAAAGGAAAGGAATTTTGTTTTGAAAAAAAAAACGTGCACATTAAAGTTAATTAGATTAAAGAAAAAAAAACAAAAACTTAAATAAAATTAAAAAACAGGTCACACTTAGAGACGCACACATAGACACGTGCACAAATTTGTTTAAGTGACTTTTAGTCGAGGAATTGGAAAAAATTTCGAATAGAGATTTTTTTCAAACACAGTGGGAATAAATTTTTATTCGGTTGAATACTTTTTTTGCAGCTGATTAAAAAAAGTTATTTTCAATTATGTAAGTTTATTTCAACTGGCAGTTTTGAGAAAATTTATTACAGATACTTGTCTTTTAAGGAAATTCAACAAAATCTATTCCAAAGTATCAAGTATTCGAACTAAAGTGAATACCTAAATATTAGCAGTTTGAATATTTATTTATCGAAGGATATCTTAATAAAGACGTTAATAATACACCAACTACCAAAAACATAAAGAGGCTTTATATTATTAATTAAATATTAACTGGTGAAAAATTAACTTGGATTAAAAAGAAAAGAGATGTATCTGCATATGAATCGAGAAATGTCCTCCAAACCTCTTATATATAAACTGAAGTGGTGGAATATTAAGGAGACAAGCTCTGATAGTTGATACCTGAAGATCTTCAAAAACAGTTTAGTTTTCAAAAGGATATGATTTGTATTAAATATTTGCAATGGGACCATATTAAAATCTTATTGGTATCTCAGTAGAGTACTTTTAGTCGGAGCGTATGAGTGATATCAGTGCAATACTAACATCCATTTATCATACGTAACGTATTCATTATGCAAATATTATAGCATAACTTTCAGCATGAGAGTCACGAGAGCGTATGAGTATTACGAATGCAGTTTTTCTTATTTAAACAGACGAATTTAATTAAAACATTTTTCGAATGTATTTGATAAATTTTTTAAGTTTAAATTTATTATTCGTAAATATTTTTAATTTTAAGCTGGATTCAGCGCGTTATTTCGGAACTAGTCTATTGATATATTTTATTTTGTTTTTGTAGTTTAACAATTCTCCTCTTGATTGATTGAGAGAGAGAAAGAGAGAAGTAAAGCAGATATATGTATGATGCAACATTTATTGGGACTTGTTGTTTAATTTCTAAAAGTTCTAAAATCAGTTCTTACGTTAGAGGTCTGGTTGACTAAAAATTTAATGAAAGCTAAACAAATTTGTGTGTGATTTTATTTTTATTGAACATTTTTATTTTGCTATATTAATATTTATATAGGCTAATTGTTCTAACTTAGTTAAAATCTCAGAAGGACATGATGATAAATATCAGAAAGACATGATGAAATACGTTGACTTCCTTTGTGCCTAGGAATATTTATCATCATGTCTTTCTGAGATTTTAACTAAGTTAGAACAATTAGCCTATATAAATATTAATATAGCAAAATGAAAATGTTCAATAAAAATAAAATCACATATAATTTAAGCTTTGGCTTGAGCTACCAATGAAAATTGAAAAAAAAACGTTCACATATACTTAAGTATAAAATTCAAACCATAAAAGTTTGACTTAATGTATAATGGAACAAAAAATTCAGAAAAATGGGACATGAAGAAAATAATCAAATGGTAACATAGGTGTCATAACACACAAGTGTTAACATCAGGTTGATACAGTTCTCGGATTGTTTTTCACAATAAAATTTGTGTAAATAGAAAACTGTTATCACATTCAACTAAGCCACCTAAACAGTGGTGATAAACACAATATACACATGAGCACTGAAGATGAAAGTGTAGCGACATTCGAAAACAGCTGTTCTGCTCTGCTGTGTAAGTTGAATAAAACTGATGTTGACTTCCTTTGTGCCTAGGAATATTTATCATCATGTCTTTCTGAGATTTTAACTAAGTTAGAACAATTAGCCTATATAAATATTAATATAACAAATTTGGTTTTCATTCAACTGAAGATCAATTTAGCTATTAAATTAGCACGTGTTGTGACCATTTTATGTTTCTAACTTCATATTCATTTTGAAAATCTAGCAGTAACGATGTGCAAAGTAAACAATATATATTAAAAGGCAAGAAGTGGATTCATAGATGAGCGTAAAATCATGCGGGAGCTGCGGGATATTAAAAGCAACATACAAACACATAAAAATATTCGTATTGTTATTCAAATCGCTGAATGTTGAGCTAATTTGACGTATTCCTACTTGTCGATTCGGTGAATTTATTTCGAAGATTTTATAAAGCAGAAAGTATAATAACAAATACTTAAGAACTTAAAACATTTCATATAAATGTAGTGAGAATCATTTAGAAATAATTATAAAAATTCTGCTTCATTAAAACTAATAATTTTAAATGTTTATAAACGCTTCCACCGACCAACATACGAGTACGTGTGTCATGCCACAAACACATGTTAACACATGATAACGTATGACTAAACTTGAGTCTAACTGCTGCATTGATTTATTTTAGGCAAACATTTTAGATCCAACACATTTAAATACCATAGATTTGATCATGGGATTTGTGGGTTTAATTTATCTGTAGATTGTTTATTATAAAATCTGATTTTTCTACACAAAAATAAAAAAAACTTTAATGTGCCTGGATGGGAGGGGAAATAATGACGACTACTAGTATTAACGATATATTTTATGAGTTTAAATTTTACTTGCATATTCGTACTAAATTTTTCATATATCATTTTGCCGACGTTAACACGGTTCCATTACAAATTTTTAGCAAAAATCATTTTTTTTAAATCACTACTATTTTTGAAGGTCTTCTGGTATCTACTATCAGAACTTGTCTTTCGTATATTCAAGGCAGGTAGGAAAAGTTATTGATTGGAAGGCTTTACTGTTGACCCTAAAAAATTATTTCTTATTGAAATTCGATTAAAAAAAGTGGTAAATAATGTTGGTCCGTGCAGCAAACAATCAACTAGCTTGCCCCATACGCCCCGAAAATCGTTTTAGCTTTTTGCACGTTGTTTGCAAAAATCGATTACCTCCATCTTCATTAGCTTTAGTTCATTTATATTCATTTATTTTATTTTATTGTTAATATTTTTTTGTATTTTTTGCAGCTTCTTGAAAATTTTAATACTTAATTTATAAGCCTTTAGACTATCAAATTATTTGGTAAATTCTAAATACAATATTTTAATTTCAGCTTACAGAATTATATCCTTAATGGAAAAAGTAGCAATAAAATTAGGTACAACTAATTTTTTTAAACTTAATTTTAAACAAACCGAAATTCACATTTGTGCAAAGAATTACGACTCCAAAACCTGTTGTCGATAAAACTTTAAATAACTAATAATTTCCATTAAATTAGCAAAATAATTATAAAATTCTTTCATACAATAATCATGTACTTTGATCGTATTTTTCTTAATCTTTTGTGAAATCTAATTCCAACTTAATGCTTAACAAAACTTTCAACACAATTTTTTATTTTTATTTTAATACTATCCAACATATTCATTTTCACAGCAGCTAAAGCCAAAACTAAATCTACTTTTGCTATTTAGAAATAAACAAAAGTGTTTCTAAAGAATTTGTAAATATATTAAAATGAAAAACATGCCAACAAGTTTTCTAAGAAATTCTAAAAAAAGCAAATCCGTGCATATCGAAGGTGTTAGTCGGGCATGCAAAAACATGTGTCATCATCAACATGCAACACAAGGCAACACACACACACACACACACACACACACACACTCGGCTTTTCTATAAGCAAACAAAGTGGAATAAAAAAATTACTTGGGATGCGGAAAATTAAAAAAAAAAATCACATGCAGACTATGTGAAGAATTTCATACCAATTGGTTGTTGGTTTTAGTGCAGCAAAGAACTTGCAAAAATAAAATGTCTAATTAATGTTTAATATGAGAGTCAGTCAGGCTAACAAAAATGGTAGCTTTTTAAATATTTTATAATGCATTTTCATTAATACAAAGACTGGCAGATCTCTATCGGAATCCATTCCGTTTGCACAAACATTTTTTGACATAATTTGGAATATCGTTTCAACAAAAGACACTTCATGGATTCTATTTCCTCTTGATATCTAGACTTATATGTGAGATAAATTGCTTTTCCAATTCCCCTCGTCTACGTTCAATTCTTGTTAAGTAAATTGTTTTTACAGCGACAACTTTTTTTCTTATACGAATTCAGACTTATCAAACTTAACTTATCAGACTTAACAAATTTTTCTTCACAAATCCTACGAAAGAACTACATGATTTCTTTTACAAATTCTATTACAATACAGGAATATTGTGAAATAGTTCCGTTGGAACTATTTCATTAGCTTTCAAAGTTTCTTGGATATATTTCATTGAATTTATGACAACATTTTCTTTATTTTAGAAACCAAAGAAATGTTCTCAAAATATTTCAATATAGTCCGTCAATTCAATTAATTGTTAAAGAATTATATTTCGAACAACATGATTCACCATAAAAAGGGAGCGAAGAACCTGAAATTTGAATCTGCATGCGTAGCACGACTAAAATGCTATCGTCTCTAATTTTTATAAAAGTTTGTCGGTAGTAAAAACAAAATATAATCAAAATAAAAGCTTTCAATTCACATCTAAAGTAAATAAAAAACAAAGAAGAAAGTAATAAAAAGAAATAAATAATTAATCGTATTGGGAAAGGCGGAAGGACGAGTTCATATACCCCAACATTCATAAAGAAAATATATGTATTTGAAAACTATTTTAAGAAGATTTTTAATAAAATTAATTTCAAACTCATTTTAATTATTATGAATCTTGGGTATAATATTTCGTTAGTTTTTCGACAACTTGAAAAAATTAAACAATGAAAAATTCAATGCAGCCATTTTATTCCTGTCAACACGAAGTTAAAATCTCTTATGTAAACTGTGAGATTCAAATCTTAAGAATATCAATACAACTTTCTGATCTTGAAACCACTTCAAAACAAACTTTGCAAATCCGAATGAACATTTTTATAGCAGAGTTAAAAAAAGTACATTCATGAATTGGAATTAAATCACGGGAATAAAAAAGGATATGGTTTTGATAGTGGTCATATCCTTAACTCCAAATGAACTTGTAAATAAACTACTCCAAATCATTTAATATTGCAAAAATAAACAACATTTTTAAATGTAAAACAGGAAAATTGGACAAAAACAGTTTAATTATGAGATTCCTGAACACTGACACCCTTCAAGTTTCAGAGAAAACTTTGCAGGACTGCCAAACAAATGTTTTAATAAGAGTATTAAATCATCTGCCATACAAAAATAGTTGATAAATTTTATTACAAAAATAATGTGGATGCACACCTTTAACGACACTATAAAATTCACCCTTTTCATGACAACTCTTTCACAAAATATATTTACAAAAGGAATAAAATAAAAGAGGGCTGGGCTTTTATATCACAACGAATTTTATTAAAGTTTATTTTTTTCACTTCTGTCTATAACGCAATCGAAAAGTGTAATCAAATAGATTTAAGTAATGCATGGTCACTCACATGCAACGTCCAACAAATTTTAATACATGCGACAGAAAAAGAAAAGGATTTTCTGTTTTCTTTATTTCACATGTAAAAATATCTAATAAGGGAATGAAAATCAACCATAAATAACATGTTCACTTTCAACAAACACAAGCACAAACACACAAAATATATGCGAACACGTAAATTGAGTTTTTCATTTCAATGTTTCGCTTGTTGTTTTTGTTCAGGCACTCAAAGAGTTGAGTTGATAAAATCATCGTCATTTTTTATAAAACTTTTGAAAATATTCGTGCCAAACAAAAAAAAAAGTTGTACGAGAAAGCACAAGCACACCCTCAAAATAGAAACAACCAGGCCTTGAAAGTGCACAACTTGGTAATTGACTTGGTATTGGCACAAAAAGAAAAGCGCACACATACACACAAGCACACCTACAACATGAAGCACTTAATATATGGTTGCTATTTTATTTGACTATTATTCAAGTGGCAAAATCAAATAGCAACTGAAATCGAGTTTTAAAATTAATTTGTAATCATCAACACTTTTAATCCCACATTTCAATGTTACTTGCGTTTGGTTTTAACCTTCGCTTTGCTGAACAATTTCAATTCAGTTAAAATGCGTGTTATTAAACAAAAATACCTCAAGTTGTATGAAATAAGTTTTTGCAAAATCGTTTCAGTTAGAAATTCAATTTTAAAATGCCTTTAAACTGTTTTTCAAATTTTACAAAAGAGTTGCTTCATTTCTTAATGGGTTCCTTGAAGGCTTTTATCGTTTTGCCACACTTTCTTTAATATTTTCTTCTCCTTTCGATTCGATTGCGGCATTTGGTTGTGATTAATGCTACAAATCATTCGCTTAATTTAAACGTGCGGTTTGCAATACGGTGTTTTACAGATTTGCCTTGAAAATTTAAGGACTTGTTGTTCACCCCAATACAAAAATTGTATTTTTGTACACGATTTTTTTTTAAACTTGAAATATATAATTCTTGCTTTTTATGTCTTTTTTTCCTCTTTAAAAGTCACCAGTTTCACTGAATTTAATAAGTATCATATCTTCAGGTGTGAACATGTTTATTCATTGATTGTGGATGGTGTTGACTTCGGAAATACTCTCCCAAAGGCAGCATCCGCGAAACTAATGGCGCTTTCTTTTCTGGAAAACATGTAACATTTTTAAACTTATTTTCTAAAAAGTAGAAGCTGAAAAGAGTTTTGAAAGAGAAATAATTTTTTTTACGAATTTTTGATTAATTTCTAATAAATATTTAATTTTCAAATGACAGAATATTATAATTTTTGGTTAAAAAGTGTGAAAAATGTTGCACTCTTTTATAGAAAAGAAGTCAACTATTAAGTTTCATTAAATCAATAGCATTATTACATTTTATCTCCATCAATAAAATTAGTGCATTCAACGAAGTTTTTATTAACAAAAAAAAAAGATATTAAGCGAATTTCATTAATCCAACAAAACCTGACGTTGTTTTGATTTTAATGAACAGTTTCATTGCAATACCTTCGAAACTTATGGACTTTATTAGGAAAATTCTTTCTGTTTTATAAGTCTAATAAAACAATATCATAGCATTCTTTTATAAATCCAATGAAAACTTCACTAATTTATTGAAAACTTTTAGGAATATTGTGAAAAAGTTCCAATGGAATTGCTTCATTGGCTTTTATAGTTTCGTGAAAATATTTTTTAGCATCAACATTTTGTCTATTTCTAAAACCGCTTTATAAGCAAATAAAAATATTTAGTTCTTGAATAAAAATATCTATATACCCCTCTTTTAACAGAATAAAGTTTTACATTCAATTCTTTAAAACTGAAAATATTAATAATATTAAAAAATTTTGAATTTCATTTCTACGAAATTCACTTGTTGTTTAAATGAATTTTTCGTAGAAGTTATGAAAGTTGAATATGAAAAATTTTCTACACCGTTTCTAATTTATTTAACCAGTTGTTAAGCGTCATTATTATAATGACAAAACGGACATATTCAAAACTAATTTGTCACATTTAAACAGTTTTACCCTCAATTTTCTTGCCCCTCAATTTGATTCCGATGTAATTGTAACAATAAACTATAATTACAACAATCATTATAATTAATTGCAATTAATAACAACATTGTTGTTCTATATACAATTTCAGTTGTTTCAAAATCGCTGATAGCAAACCCTTTTTGCGAGATTTGCGGTTTGAAAATCACACCCACTTTTAACACTTTTCCGTGCACCGTCACACACAATTTAAATTGAACGAGAATATCAATTTATTTATTAAAATAACCAGACAACGTACACAATTAAGGTGTGACAGTTTGTTTTCATCGAAAGGGGGACCAGGACACACATTTCAAACACACAAACGAAAGCAAAAAACTCGATAGCATGCGGCGCACAGAGAAGTATGGTTTTTATGAATACAATTTTTCAAGGATATTTATTCACTCATTCCCCGGTTACAACAGGTTAGACTATTATTAAACGGCAACAATAACACAAAATAAAAACACACAATTTTTAAAAGCTTTATGACAAGCTGTTGCAATAAAAATAAAAATAAACTACAATTATAATTGTTATTGGCCATAATAAACGAACGCTTTACCCCGAAAATACATTTTAAAAATTTGTGCTGAATGTGAAAAACAAACAACAAAAGTGATTTGAAAAGGTGGGGTAAGACAAATCAAACAAACAAACAAACACTTGCTGTTAAAAGTCATACAGACACACGCGGTTAATGTGTTTGAGGGTGGATCCTTAAATATGCTTCCAAACAGCTTTTGCCACTTTTATTACCGCTGGCATTGAGTTTTCGGAAACAAAAACAGGCGATTGAACCAAAATAAAAGAAAATTAAAAGCGCACGTATGGCTTCATGTACACACACACATAAACTCACACATGAATATGTGTGTGTACGATTTATCGAATATTAACTCTACAAATGAAGGCCTTCAATCACTGTCTGCTCTGTTTTGTAGATTTAAGGTTGTGTGTGTCTATTTGAAGTTCCGCAAGTGTGTTTGTGAAATATTTAATTTTCTTTTCAAATAAACAATTTTCTTTGGCTCGTAGTCGTTTTATTATAACTTTTCCTTTTTGCTTTTACAATAATCATTGACAACCACACCTAAAATTTTGTTTAGTTTCTTTTGTGTGTGAACTCGAACGTAACGTGGAAGAGAATAACAAAAATGTAACAACATTTAATGGCTCAGTGGAAGCAGTTAATATTTTTTTACATATTTTCCTAAATATTTGTGTTGGTTTCATTGTTTCCAAAGTCCAATAAACGTAAATGCATGTTTATTAGGGTAATCCTTAATTGTGTGCCAGCTGATCCTTTTAGGAATTCATTCCTTGTTTAGATTTGCTTCAATTATTTTATTTTATTTAAGTTTAAAAGTTTTAAAAGTTTTGTTTTAGAGCGCCACCCTAATGTACACATCGTTGTATACAAAATTAAGGCAATAACAAAGAAACAACAGCAGTGAGAACAACATCCACACCTTTCTTTTGTAACTTGTCTTAACATTTTAACTCTTGCAAACTAATCGAAATTGGCATTTCAATTACAACATTTTATTGCGAACAAAAAACAATAATAATAACAAACAAAAATAAAAAAATAACTATTAAAAATACCACACACACACAGGAGAAAACAGGGAACATTTCTATGGTACAGTTTACACCGTTTACAGTGGCACACTTTGATAATCTCACTTTGTAACACTTCATTTCTACTGTCTCTGCAATACTGAACTCTTCTATGCCAAGTTCTGTAGTTTAAGTGCGAACTTCTCGCATTGAAAGCATTTATTGTGGGGATATTCATAGAATTATATGTTGGTTTTAATAATAAGTATCCAGGATTTTGTAGACTGAAGTAGTTAACACAAGAATACGAATTCTAATATCCCGAGTGAGACTCTTAACGAAGTCATTAATATGATGTCCAATTTTCTAAGCTGCATTAGTGCAAAATTGTGTTACTTGTTGTCGATTTGTTTCAACGACGAGGGCACAGCACCGTCATGTATTAAAAGAGCAGAGTACAGCACCCTCCTTCCTCGTAACTGAAGAAAAAAATTCACCAGGGAAGTAAAAAGGCAAAAATGTCTCTAATCTGTACCCTGTAGTTCTGCGATTATCCCTTGACTAGTGGTTCTAATTAAACAAATCAAAATATATTAAGATATATATTTAGGCTCATCGTGTGTTCTTAAAAAAAAAAGACGAAGAGTGTTCTGATATTTTTTCTGGTCCGATTTTTTTAATTTCAAAGTTAATAAAATATTTTTTAAATATTTTGATTGAAAAAACTGTCTAATAGACATAACAAATATATGTTTAATTTTCATTATGTGCTGATTCTTTTTCCCTAAAATCTTATTAAAAATTAAAAGTGATCAATTGAGGGATTTTAGCTAGTTTCTATGCTCATTTCACTGGGAGCTAATGCAGATCATATCACGCGGATATTAACACTTTTACTAAAACAAACGAATTAGTGATCGCAAACAAACGCCCAGTCGATAGTTCTATGTAGTAAACAGTCAGCAAATCTACAGCTTTTAAAAGCTGTAGAAATATCTGCAAAAATAGTGACCATCCGGTTCCAATTCAAATACATCCGATCAAAATTTGTCA
This sequence comes from Linnaemya vulpina, assembly GCA_963675445.1. Classification (NCBI taxonomy): domain Eukaryota; kingdom Metazoa; phylum Arthropoda; class Insecta; order Diptera; family Tachinidae; genus Linnaemya; species Linnaemya vulpina. Next base: position 31,166,740 of record OY776280.1, read on the forward strand.
GTTTTATTGATGACAGATTGAGTAGTGAATTATTATAGTTTTACTACTGAAATTTTGTATTGGAAAATTTTTAACTTCCCGCTAGGAAAATTTAAGGTTTAAAACAGTCGGAAAGTTATTTTCTGCAGACAAGCTTTTGAGCTTTGCGGATTTCAATGTAAATATGAATGAAATGAATGAATGAAAATGGTTTTAGCCCATTTTGAAAAAATCTAGTTATTTATAAATTTCCGAGGATCTAAGAAGATTCTCAGACTACTGCTGTTAATTTGCCACTGTGTGTACGTGCCTGGGTGCGCGTATGTGTGTGTGTGTTTGTATGTGTGAGTGTTTGTGTGTGTGCGTGTGTTTGTATGACTAAATGTATGTGACTCACTTATATCTTTTCAATGTCTTGATCAAATCGAACCACACTGATATCCTTCTAAATAATTCCACCAGACTTATATTGAATTGGAACCGATTCGGACAGGAGATTTTTAAGAAAACCCACAAATATATTTTTTCAAATATGTTTGTTGTGTTGATAGTGTTTTAAATCGAATCAAAACTGGTCACTACGTTCGTGAGATGTCAGGAGCGAAAACAGAATCGAAAGAAGTGATGTAGATAAGTAAATCTGATTATATATCTGATCAGTAAGTATTCTATGTTCTTTTATAAGACTTCGAAAACTGCGCCAGTCACCGCTTATAATGTAGGAATCGGTTGATTATTCAAAAGCTATAGCAGTTTGACAATAAAAATAATAGTATTCTTAAGATAATTTAAACCAAAAAGAAAAAGCAAAGGAAATAATTTTCGAAAATATAGAACATGAAGAAAACTAACGAATCGGTAACAAGGGAACTTAACAAAAGCGAGTTGCCATCGTACAAATAAAATCTGATGTCACTTTCAGTTAAGCCAACTAACAAGTATTTATAAATAAAATGTACACAAGAGTAGTGATGATGAAAGTGTAGCGGCTTTCGAAAACAGCTGTTCGGCTTTGTAAGTTGAATATTCTATAAAACTTTTCCCTGTGCTTTGGAATATTTACTATGTCTTTCTGGTATCAAAAACACTTTACGAACAATTAGGCTATAAAATTATATATAAAGTAATATCGAAGAGCCATCAAAATTAACTAGAAGTTCCAAAGATGGCTTTTAGGGTCAGCAGTTTTAAATTGTTCCTTTTTATTAAAACCAGCACCAGGATGGTGGGTATATATTGAATAAATTTTGCTGGCAAATTTTCGCTACAGAACTGTTGATATTAAGCAGAGAGCGCCTAAACTTCATATTAAAAATCATCAATTTTATCGCAAAGTCAAACAAAATATTTTTCCTCAAAACACATGCGCTTAATTTCGTTTACAGACAAAAAAGAATTTCACTTTTTCGGTAATAAATTTTCGTACAAAAGAAAAAGTGAAAAAAAACAACCAGACAAAAAAAGACAAAAGCAAATGGAAAACAGCTTTTATGACTGTTTTTAATTTAAGTTTTTTTCCCCCCCTTCTTCAATGAGTGGATGTGTGCATGTATTTGTTTGCCGGAGTTGCCAAATAATGGCTTAAGTTATATGACGTCGTTATTGCAACTTTAGCAAATTTCCGCTTCCGATGTGTTCTTTTTCTACATTTCGGTTGCTCTTGTTGCTGGTGCAGGTTTTATTTCAGTTAACCAATTCCAAATATTTCGTTATTTTACCATGTTCCGCATACAAGTTTAATGTTTATATTTACTCGTACGAATATGTTTAAACAACAACTGCAAAATCCTTGAGGTTCTTCTTTTTTTCACTCAAAAAGTTTTATTTTTCTTTCTTTGTTGTTCTGAAACTCTCAGTTGTAAGTTACCAAAAAATATTTGTCGTTTTTTTAATCGTTTTAGCTTAATGTGCTTTTATTGTTGTTAACTTTTAGCCATTAGTTGCTTGGCAAAATAAAAAGCGAGGTAAGCGGGGCAGGTTGCCGACGTGCTAAACTGAAATATGACATTTCCGATTTTTCATTGAAATTACTGTTGTAAATGATCAACGTCAAAAGCGTTATTGTTTTCATTATTTTTAAAGCAAATGAAATATTTAGTTTAACACTTTTCACTTTGAGCAGAGGTTGTTTTTATTAAAAATATTTGAAAATAAGAAGCAGCAGTATTTCATTAAAAAAAGTTTTTTTTTTATTTCAAGGTAATAACTTTTAAATAGTTATTGGAAAATTTAAAAATGTATTAAACAAAAATATTAGTATTTGTAAACTTTTTAAAATAAAATTGTTTATAATACAAAAATTGCTGAACTCAAATTGAGAATTGTTTCGTAGAATCAATGACTCCGTTACATTGATCCAGTTATTTTTAATGAACTATTCAATACGAGTGATTAAAACACTGTAGTAGTGGCATGAAATTTTCTCCAGTCATTTTTTTTTTTAGTTGTGTAAACTGAAATTAATGTTAGATTTTATAAAAATGAATCATTACAATTTAACAACAAAACGAAGAAACAAACAAAAAAACAATTGGCAATCAATCACAATTCAAAAGCAATTAGAATGCAGCCAACTGGCTGGCCATGCATCCATTTCTCTTGAGCTCACTAATCCCACATGAATAAAATGTAAAAAGTTTTACTTGGTTTAAACCATAACGGGTAAACTTTCAAACGTTTGTTTTGCAAATATAAATCCTTAGAAACATACAACACTTTCAGTACTGTTGCAGTCTATAATGGCAAAGCCAAGGCAAACAATAGTTATAAACCCGGCTCCTCCACAACAACATTAAATTTACTACACGTATTTCCCTGTTAGCAGAACTGAGAAGTACTTGCGACTACAAAAAAAAATATATGTTTTCAATATTTCTGTTTAACATTTTAAATGATGAAATCGTTGCAATAACTTCCTATTCAAATAGCCGCCAATAACTGGAACTCTACTTTAAAATACTTGCAAGATCCATACACCGAAAAACTTTCCCTATAGCAATGAAATATAGTAAAAATAATATTTTTGTATACAAAAACTAAATAAAGTTAGATTCGGACGTTAATTAAGTTGCATTTTATTCCTGCGTTTGTTTTTCATTTTTATGTTTTCATTTCAAACCACAAAATCATCAAACGAGGGTTGGAGGAGAAAATTTGGGAATTTCGTAAATTATTTTACAGCCATCTAATAGCAGTTATGAATTTAATAACAATTACTAAGATCTGATAAGATAAGTGAGATATATTCGTACTTCAGTTCGGATATTGAAATCAATAGCAAATTTACTTTGTCTGCTGCGTGCCACCGAGGCTGCTAATTGACATACGCAGAGAGAAAAGGCTTTATGCCTGGCCAAAAGGAGAACATGGGGCTATTGAAAGCCTAAGTTATGTAAAACACAAGTTGTAGCTACTAAAAGTTATGAATTCAATGCTACTTTTCCACCTACTTACAGGTAAAATAAAGGGTGCTTTTATAGAGGTGCAGAGTTTGATAATGGAACAAAACGAAAATTAAATTTTTAAATTGACACGATATTAACTTATTCGCAAGACAATCCTCTGGATTTATTATTTAGATATGAGTTTAGGCATATGGCCGCCATCGTTGGCGTGGACGTACACTAATCTGCAGGTCGAATGTAGGATAACTTTTTGAGTGCACTATTGGCTGAAGTAGTGAACACAAGACTACGATGCCTTAGATCGCCAGTTCGACTCTGTACTCAGTCATGAATATGGTGTAAAATTTTTCTGACCTGCGTTAGTGCAGTGTTGCATTATTTGTTATTAACTTGTCTTAGTGACGAAGGCTAAGGAATGTTCACGATCTTCATCTGTGCTCTGGCACAATGCCCTGCATATGTAGGGGTCATCTTTTCAATGCTAGTCCAAGATAAAAACGCGGCGAGTGTTGCCCGCCAAGTGGTCCATCGTTTCGAGCTTATCGCCATAGACTAGCGGCTTTACAAGTCCTCACTGAAAATAGTTCAACCGCGTTAAATAGCACGATGTTAGGGGCCAATTCACAGTTGCAAAACGTGAAACAAAGTTGGGTCTGTTGACATTCCACTGGAGTTTCCCCAAGTTGTAGCAGGAAAGATCTCTGCCGGAAGTTTATTTCACATGCGTAACGTTCGGTCAATGATGGAATTATTTCTGTAATGCGTGGTGCACTTCACTGTCGACCAAAAAAGGATGCACCCTCTATGAAGAGCGTGCGGTTGGCAAGATGACTCGATTATCAGGCACAATTTTCCATGACGACATTTCATATCCTAGAGAAAAACTTTATTTATTTATTTACATCAGAGAAATATATGAATGGATACGTTATATCGCTGTCCGATATTTGAACTGATTCTTTTAATAGTGTGACTTCTTGCCAGTCAGCAAGAGATTTTGTAAATCGTGGATTGCAAATCAAGAAAACGAAAGATTTTATGATCATGAACCTACTAATAAAAATAGATTTTAAATGTACTTCTATTCGTTTCTAGTGAAAATCCGGGATGCTGTATAAAGCAAATCAAAATGTTTGCATCCTCTATTAACAATTCAAAGAAGAGTAGTTTTAATTTATTAAATATTTTTATAAGTACGAGTGTGTTTTTAATAGCAACTTAATATTCTCTTGAAATTTCTAAATTTATTTTATTAGCATAAAACAACTGCCACAATGCAGGTTCTTAATATGTCGGACTTAACGTCATTGATTTTTTTTATTATTATTTGATTTTTTAATTTCTTTTTAACAAAACCATTGTAAAAATACAGTTTTACACTTGAATTGTTTTCAGACTGATTTCAATCTGTTTTTCTTGTTTTTCAATTCAGTCCAATTGTATTCTGTTGGTCTGTTATATTTTCTATCTCTTTAAAAATGTGTTCATTTTCCTGCTTTTCAACCAGTTGTTTTCTTTTGCTTTTTGCAACTTCTGTCTTTTTTTTCTTCTAACATTTAACAATGAACAAAAATGACGAAGTAGACCAACGTTCATGATAATGATGACGATAATGCCACTGCAATTTTTGTTAAGGACTTACGGTACAATAGAAAAGGGGAGGAGGTCGGTGTAGCAAAACAAAGAAAGAATAATGGCGAAGAGAATCATTAGGAAACTTCTAAGGACCAAAATTTGTGAGTGTGTGTATGTGAATTAGCAGGACGGAGAACTTTAATTCTTACTTTCAATTTGTGGCCATTCAAGAGAGCAAAAACCCGATTAATAATCCAACAAACATTCAGTCAGGACGAACGAACACACACACAACAATGAAGTAAAACATAAAAAACAATCAGCTATTCAACCAGTTATTTAAGCATCATGAATAAGGCTGGCAAGTTGTTATTATTGGCCACTCCAGCTCCAACTCCAGCTTAAATTTGACTAATTTGCTAAAGTTCATTTTGAAAGTCATTTGAGTTGCATGGCAAAAAATTGCTGGTTTTTCTCCTTCAACATCCTTTTTTTTTTTGCTTCTATTCTTTTTTTATGAAAGCAAAACAATAAATTTTAGCAAAAAAGGACAGTTTTATGATTTCAGTTTTTTTTTTTGTTTGCTGTGAAAAAGGGTTGAGGATTTTCGAAGCGACCAATATTTCCTTTTTGAATTACTGTAGACCAGAAGCTATAACTCTTAACGAAATGACTGAAAACAATTAATTACAATCGAATCGAACAAAAGAAGCATAGTAATTCAGAAAATTGGCATACAATTTCGTTATAATACTGAAAGTGACAACGAAAAAAAAGAAGTAATTTATTGATTAATTGATATGATCGGGAAAATGTTAAAATTCTTCTAAAATAACAAACATTCGTACAGCAACGAGTGGGTGTGGGAAAAAGATTAGGTTACCCTGAACAATGTTATGTTTCCTTTTTACCATAATATGGTTACTATATATTACAAATTGTTAAATTTGTAAGTTGTTGTTGTAGGCACTTTAATTTATAAAAACTGGAATAATGTTCGAACTCCAGAATATATTTTTAATGGCTAAATGACGACAAAAACCACTGGTAAGCGATATCCAACGCAAAAGTCAGGAATATAAAACAAAACCACGAAAATAATTTTTTTTATTATTTTTTTCACAGCAAATCAGTAAGAGTTTTAAAAGTTAATTGAATTAGAGATAATACATTTACGTAATAAATGAATTAATATTTCTTCAGCTACTTAAGAAGCAAAACAAACAAAAAATTATATTTGAATGTGGGTAATGCCATGTGATATCTACAAGGTGTTAGACACGACTTTGGATGATATTTGGTCAAAGGCTTTATTTCCTTCCATGTTGCATTTATACAGCGAAAAAAAATTGCCTGAGTTATGGGATATTCAAAATTTTCCAAATTACGCCGAACAGGCCAAATTTGTTCAGTTTATTCTTTCAATACTTCAAAAACCATTTAACACGCCTAAATGACTCTTATGTCATTTTAAAGGGAATATTTGGATCTATAAAATGTAGAACGAATATATTAATTTTTTGAAAATGTATAACATCTGCAAAGTTTTGAAAGTTTAATTAATCAAAGAATGTGTAAATTTTGTGCCAAATTTGGTTAAATAATAGTGCTGAGTGTGTTTTTAATGATTTTAAAATAAAAAAGAAAAGTGATCAGTGAATTCTTGTTGTGACTTTCTCACTTAGTGAAGTGGAAGTTTGAAATAAATATCTTTATTTATTCTAAGAAATGTTGGGTAAAGCTTCCCTGATGAACTACAATAACCCCAGTGAAATGCGCATCGGAACTAGCTAAAACCCCTCAATCAATCACTTCGAATTTTTTAGTAAGATATTGGCGAAAAAAAAATCAGCACATAATTAATATTAAAGAGTTTAAATGAAATTTTAGTTTTACCAAAATCAATTTGAAATAAAAAACGAAATCAGAAATACTTTAACATTTTCAATTTCAACCCGCTCGTCTCTATACTTAAATTATTCTGTCAGTAATCAAGCGATATCTTTCATATTGTGATTGTAATTGAAAAAATTTAAAAATGCATGAGACAAGATCATGAGCTTTTCTTTTGTTTATTATTGATTTCCATTAATGGAAAAAATTTCATGAGTGTCAAATTGCTAAAACAAACTTTATAATAAATATATAAATAGCTAAATAATTGGCTAATTGCTTAACTTACTTTTCTGCTGGCTAAACGTGATAAAAAAAAATGGCTCAATTTAGTTAGAAAAATTCTAAATTGGCATCATTGCATACAATAGTTAGGTGATCAATATGAACCTTAACTTCATTACATTGACGGATTTTTCAGCCTCTTTTTAGCAGCCCAGTTTCTCTTCATTTGCGTTGGGTTTTAAAAGCTGAGCGCGAACGGGTCCTGGTGACTTGCAACAAGACAATTTCAATCTCAAAGAAAATATATATAAAAACTATGAAAATGTTTTTGCAACACTGGAAAGTCCAACATAATTTTTAAAATATTAAAAGACAAACAAGATCACGATATCGCACAAACGGATAAGCCGATTTTTAGCCGGTTAGCAGTGGTTGCTGTTATTTTTAAATGGAAAAAATTTATCGGTATGTAAAATCGATGGGTGAAGCCTTTCAAAAGTTATTCTAAAAAAACACTTTAAAAATGCTTTTATTTTCTTATGGTGGTGTTTTCTTTTCTAGAAAACATGTAACATTTTTTCTTTTATTTTCTAAAAAGTGGCGATTTCTAAAAGTTTTAACACAGAAATTATTTTTCATGGGGGATGTTGGATTCCTTTCTAACAAATTCCTTATTTTGAAATGTCAAAATGTTGCCGTTTTCTGTTAAAAAGTGTGAAAAATGTTGCATTATTTTCTAGAAGAGAAATCGATATTATTGAGACATTTTGAAATGTACGGGTGCGAATCGGTTCAAATTGAGGAATGTTCTTCTGAACACTATCAGTTTAGTTTAATTCAGTGCTCCAAACGGTTGGAGTTCTAATACTTTATTTTTTCAGAACAGGATCAAACCAATAACTTTGCGATTTTTGAAGTTAAAAAGACATCTAGTTGCCTTTGAATGTTTTTGAAAACTTCTTGGTGTCAAATTCTTAAACTTGTTTTAGGACAACTTGGGCAACTTTAAAGCCTGTTGAAATTTGTCTCATTAGCAATAGAAGTGCTTATGAAATGATATTGAAATTAGAAAAATAAAATATCGCTTCATTTTATTACTCTCTTTTTTACAACACAATTAATCAACTAATCCGCTGTAATTGTTAATAGTTCTTTTCTTAATTTGCATAATACGTTTTGTTTGCTTTTATTTTTCCTAATAGAAAATATTTATTTATTATGTTTTCCTGTGTTCCCATAAAACTCTGTCAATAACTAACTTCCTTAACTGCGCTACTAACTTTTACCACAATCAGTATTTGCATTTTTTTATATATATAATTTTGTTTTATACTTTTTTGCAAAGCCACTACCGCCTCACTGAACAAACAAGCAAGTACGAAAGAACATAAATGAACATGAAGCATGTGCAGATTTGTACAGTGAACAGCAAATGTTGTTGGATTTGATGGTGTTGTAAGGCGGAGAATTTTTATGTGCAGCAGTTCATGAAAAAATAAGTATAAGTTGACATGACATCCCACGAAATTTCAATTGCCCATAAAGAGAAATTTTTAAATTCCTTAAGTCAACTACACATTTTCTCACTTCAATTAAATTGCTAATCGATCCAATTGTTAAAAAAGTTTTCCAACATTTTAATTAGTTAATGAATTCTTCAAGTAATGCTTAACTTAAAAATTAATTACAAAATGAAGTAACATTTTTAAATTAGTTGCATCAACTATCAACAACTTTCTGTGTGTGTTGAGAATGTTGCCCCCAACACTTTTGTTTGCCACTGCACGTGTAGCGTAAGTAGTTCTATTGGCAAACAAATATTAAAAGTCGTATCATGTACGTTCTTTTCTAATACTCCAAACTGATTTGCATAAGTGTACGAGTAGTGTAAGTAGCGATTTGTTTTTCTTTCATTCTTTTTTTCTATATTAATTTCTATGGTTTTATGCTTTAAGTCTATGTTTTAACGCACACACTCTCCTATTTATGTCTTGCATACAAGAGTTTGTGTGTTGGAAATTATTAGATTTTCTCTCTCTTCATTTGCATTTGTAAACTGTGCTTTTCACGATTTTTCTTCTGCTTTTTAAAAATGAAACAAACAACATCTACAGTATTTGAGATTTAATTTGGTGCGAGTACTTTTGCCATTTGCTGTTCACGCATATGTTGCCGTTTATTTACGGTTCATTTGAAAATCAATTTCATTTTTACACATCGAAATTGCAAGTGTACTTGTTTCATCTTTCGTCCTTTTATGTATGTGTGCCTGCATGCTTGTTTTTGTGTTCCTCTTCGAGTTATTATTTCAAAGAAACACAATGACATGCAGTCATATTTGCCACCTTTTATTCGTACATTCATAAATTTGTACATTCAGACACACTCGTACTAGTCATGTAGGGAAACTTTGCGATTTATGTGCTGTTTTTATTAAATCAAACATTTTATTGAAAACTTCTCATACTCGTTCTTTCATCCATTTTTATGAGCACTCCTTAGATAAGGTGGTAAGGCAATACGATATTTGTACGCACACACACAAGCATGTAAAAATAAATAAAATAATATTTACTTTTGCTTAACCTTTAACATATTAAATTATTTATGTTTCTTTGTTTTATTAGTAACACGCTAAAATCGTTTTTATGTTCGTTATTAAGGAACGAGTTTTATGTTTTAATCCAGAAATGTTTTATTAAATATTGAACAAAAAAAAAAGAAAACAAACGGCTAATAAATTGAAAAAGGTCTGATTATAGAAGTGAAGTCATTTAAGGCCTTGAATGACTATCAAAATAAAATGATTGATGGAGTTTCTTTAAAGTAGTTATTAAAGCATTTTATTGTATCAAAACAATGTGTGAATTGTTGAGCTTGAATATCCTGTTCTATTGTTTGAATTTGAAATAAGCAATTATGGAATTATATTTCTAGTTGTGACAACCTAATTTCCAAAAAACTTTCTTGTGTAATTGTTGCGTCTGAGAATATAAAAAACTAATTTTTGTCGTCCGCTTGACAAACTAAAAGTTAAAAAAAAAACATTTATATGAAATTTTCTATATGTCTTAATTGGGTTAATTGAATTAATTTTTAGAATTAGAAAATTTCTTTATTTATAAAATAGTTTTATACATATACAAAATTCCATTACATTATTTTATTTCAGTTATATAAAGAAAAGTAAAAAGAAGTAAACTGCCGACATGTTTACATGAAACGTCTGTCGGGGTTAATTGAATTAATAAATCGCCTGTTATTATTTATTCAAGTAAAAAGATAGACACGGTTTTACCAATTAATACGTATTATTTTCAATACATATCGTTCTGTCTACCAAAATAGATTGAAAACCAAAACAAATTTTAAAATTTTGTTTTCGCTGATATGTTTTTGTCGACAGATCGATATCGACTGAAATCGTGAGAGGAGAAGTTAATATTCACAATTGCACTCTTTTCTTTTCTAGAAAAGAGTGCAACATTTTTCACACTATTGAACAGGAAATATATGAAGTTGAGGAATTTATTAAAAATTAATCCAAAATCTGTTACGAAAAGTAGTTTCTGTTTTAAAAAGTCTTCCAAACTGCCATTTCATAGAAAAGAAGTGTAAAATGTTACATGTTATCCAGAAAAGAAAACGCCATTTCATTAAGACTAATTTAAATAGTTGTGAACCTCTTAAGGAATTTAATTTATTATTAAAAATATTGTTAAATTCAAAGTAGTTTTTTTTTTAATTTTTAACTGAAAGTGCAATTGAAAATTATTTGGAGTTTTCGATAAATTTAATAAAGACTTTCCAAGATCTTTTTAACATTTTTATTTCAAATGTGCTAGCAGCATGATTTTTATTTCGAAATCAAAACCAATTAAAATGATTATTTTCCTAAAGAAAAACTAAATATTATCTTTACATGATGACCAGGTTTTTCTTTGTAGTTATAATAGTATAATACGAAGTATTTAAGAATATTTAAAAATTAGTCACTTCTCAATTTGATTAGATTTCAATGTACAATAAAAATCAATAACAGCAGAAGTTAAAAATTGAAATCAGTTTTTGTTGAATCTAAATTTGAAATTTCCTTTGCAATTCCGTAAAATAGATTAAATTAATTTAGTTAAAAGCAAGTTTAACTCCGTCTACACATATTCCACTATCTCTAGTCGGCACCATACCCTGATAAAGAAGAAGGGTAAGCTAATTTTTTGAAAGTAAAAAATAACTAAAATCTCTAGCATTCAAACATCAGTATCATTTTAGTCCTTCACTAGCACCGAAGCAGGTTGAGCTGGGGGCTAAAAACCCATTCTCGTAAAAAATAACTTTACTAATGAAACACCAAGAAAGTCTACTTAAAAATTAGTGTAAGCTTTTCTCATATTGAATTTTCGTTAAAGTTTTACTGAAATAATTGATATTCCTAATGACGAGTACCACCGTCAGTGGTAAAATTGAACTAAGAACGCTGATGAGATACTGCGGGGGCTGCGAATCAATACTTATCTATTCTGCTAAAATTCTATAAATTCCACTATTAATAAAAAACAACTTGAATAAAATACACAACAACAACAAAATAATTTGCATATCCGCGGCTTTAAATTTAAGCCTGATAATCCTGGTCTTAATAATTGATTTCATACTCTCTGGAATAATAGGAAAAACAAAGATGTTTTTAATGTGCCAGTCATTCGTTTACATGTCAGTTTCGAACAGCTCCCAAGTGTCATTATATCCTGATCGTTGTCCCTATAAAATGATTTCATTATATCAATCTGATTCCATTGCAAAAAATATGGAAAAAATTTATACAAATTCTTTAAGATGGTGACCGATGAGTAACTAAATGTGAATATATATAAATAAAATTAATCCTTTTGCTAAACGAGAACTATAAAACTCTGGCAAAAAATTTAGTATAAATTTAAATAATTAATAAATAAATAAACTATGGCAACACAGAATAATACAAACATATCAACGTGATACTGACATCACAGATCTTCCAATTAAACAAAAAGATTTAATAGTTTTGCGATAAAAATACAATTTCTTTCTGACTTCTCACGACATTTAAAAGCTATTAAAACACTAACTACTTAAACGTTTTTTTTTTTTTGGTAGTTAAAAGCAAGTTCTTAATTTAAACAGATCCGCGAAATAGTATCTGTTTTATTCAAAACCTGCGTACAGCCTTTTTTTTTTTGTGAGAAATTTATATAAATTTTAATTTGAAAGTTGTGCAACTCACGTCTGCAACGATGCGAGTTGTTTCTTCATACTGTTGCCTGTTGTGTTGGCCCTGGCTTTGCACTTTGCCAACTGATTTATGGACCATTAAATTTATGGTAACTTTAATCTAAGTATTTTGCTCGTTGTCTTTAGAATTTAGAGCTTCTTAAATATAAAATATTTCACGAAAGAAAAAATTCGTTAATGTGTTCCCAACAACAACTGCATGCGAAAAACTAAAAGTCAAAGCTAAAACAACAAATAGAACGTGGCACAACAGGCACTGGCGAAGCAGCAACAATAAAATTAAATGTTTGGAAACGAAATACCAAAAAAAAACATTCGAAACCTTTAATGTACGGAAAAATGCACGGCGTAACTGAAGCGAGGAATTTAAAAAATTCACAGCTTTTTGTTGTCTTGTTGCTGCAAGAACAGTTGCCCGGAGAAAAAGTGCACTGGGAATGTGCTTCAGGCAGAGAGAGAGGTTTGTTTGCACCTGTGCTTCTTCCCTTTGCAATACCAAAAAGGTGTGTTCAGACTAAGCAAATAGATGAGGATTTTTGGGAAACATTTATTCCACCGTAAAAATATGTGGCAATAAAAATTAGAGTAAATCTATTCAGGGTGCATAAAGAAACATTGTGAAGTCTTACAAATTCAGCCACAAGCATTCTAGTTAACAGTGTTGCGCAATTTTGAAAGTAAATGAGAGAGAAGTTTCTGTGCCAACTTTATCTCTGTGCAAGTTTGGATAACCACCAAATTATCAGCTGATTTTTGTTGGCATTTTCAAATAGTGGGAAAACTCTTGATTTAAAAATGAATTAACAAGAAAAATTCACGGTTTTCACAAGTTTAGAGTTGAGGGTATAATTATGCTTAAATCTCTCTTTTTTAACTTACCGCTAAGAAAATTGTAAAATTTTCGAATATCGGAAAGATATTGTTGTTACGTTTTGAGCCCCTCGGTGGCTTCCCTAACTACTGCTGAGAAACTGTGATTATGGCTGTGTGCTTATGTATGATGTGTGTGAGTCGATATATATACGTGTTTGTGTGACTGCGTGTTTGTTTGTGTATGTGTGTGTATATGTGGGTAAGTATGTCACCCGTTTTTAACTCTTAAACAGCTTAAACGAATAGTTTTAAGAGAATTTTACTAGATATCTTGTGAATGAGAACCAAGTCGGACTGGAATATTTTAATAAATCTTACGAAAACTTTAAAAAAATATGTTGTCAACATTTTGGAAAATAATCAGCTGTTAACATCTTCAGACAACAATGACCGCTGCCAACCGGTTCAAAATTGGTTAATCAGTTCGTGAGATATCTCAAACGAAAAAGCTTGAAATTAGTGATTTTTTTTTTACCGTTTAAATAGTGTTCTCGATACTTTTATAAGTCCACCATCATAAGATTTGCATCAATAACTGTTTATCATATGGGATGCGATTGATTTACTCAAAAGTTTCAGCAGTTTTAAAATAAACCGCGTATTCGCAGATGTCGCCAAGCTAACGTTCGATCATGAATACAAACACTGAATACAAAAACAAAATTTTAAAATCACATGTCTATAGGAATTACTGCTCGATTTGTTACATATATTCCTCACATTTCACCGATCACAAAAACACAAGCGACGTATTCATCAAGCAGAGTAGACTCATGAAAAGAAAGCATTTTTCCCAATTCAGATCACTCTTTCATTCTATATTAACTGTTTAGTGAAGGACAGATGCACTAAATTAAAATTCCTATATTTTTGAAATTTATATCTACTTTTTTGTCCTTTTTAAAGGTTTTAAGTGCAGATGTACTAAATTTCAATTCAATAAAAATGAAAAATTCTCTGTACTAACGACTTTAAAAATAATTTACTGTGAAGTAATTTTTCCACCCGGCTGACCACACCTTTACCGTCGGCATTATTTCAGAGGGTACATGCTATTTCTGTTTTGCCTTATTTAAATTATTTAAGGCACTTACATTCTATTTATACAATATCCTTGATCTTATTTAAGTCGTATTTTTATGCCTGCTTTTTGGTAGGAGTGCAAAATTCTCTAGGTTTACTTTTGAATGGAAAAATGCTGCAATACACTCTGGCCTTTTGTATATATGTATATTGGTAACAGCCTTGATATTACAAATAGTATATTGTAAGTTCAAAATACACACTCGCTTATTGCTAATTTTAGCTAAAGTGTTAAGAGAAAATTTATTATTTATAGACACTCGTATTTCAATATGACATTTAGTTTTTTTTTTTATCAGTCATTGAAATTAAAAAATTGTTATTACATTTTATGTGTGTAAAGTTTATTGTTTTAAGAAGAAATGTTGAATGTGAAATTTTTTTATGTACTTCTTAATTTGACATGTGAATTTGTCAAAGCCAAAAACTCCTTGTTTGGAAATGAATGAGTGAGAGATTTTTTGTTATTTTCTTAATGGAGTCTCAACGAAAATAATTCTAAAAATGTCATGAATATTCATGATATGAAATGCTTTCAGCAAAATTTAAAAATTAATTGCTAAGAAAATTTTAATATTTAGAGAAGTTTCAAGTCCATTCCACACACGTAAGTTTATTGTGACTACCTCTAGGGATTTAAACAAAAAATTATTTACTTAATATGAAAGAGTGTTTTCTTCAAAAGGATGCATGTATTCATATGTATGTGTGTGCATTAAACATATACATAAATAATAGAAAACCAATAGTCAATTAAAAAATATATCATAGATTTAAATAAAAAAGTTTATATTTTAAATTTGCATAAATCAACATCTTAATTGAAATATGTATAAAATATAGAAGTAAAACAAAATTAAATTAATTTGTAAACCAATTTTAATTTATTTTATAGTTAATTTCTGCTTATCTTTTTTCTAAGAAAATTTAAAATTTTAAAATATCTGGATTTTTTGGTTTTATACTGTTTTAGGAAAAATCGAGTTCTCATCAGGTCTTAACGTTTCGAGCTGCTAAAAAAAACTTGCCGGACAGCCTGTCACTATACCTGTAATAGCGACTTCACATTTAAAGTGCATTGAAATTTTTTTAATATTGTTTATACAGACAGTTGCAGCAGTACAGTTTGTGCGTTAAATATTATCATATTATTTATACAAACAAGAGCAGTTTGTGCATTAAATATATGTAGAGGAAAGTACAACAATAACTACACTAATTTCAATAAGAGATTGAATTTATTGTAATTAAATTTATTGGACACGCTGTACTTTAAAACTTAAAGCATGAATGCAACGTTCCATATTTAATGCTTAACGTGTTTGTGCATGTGTGAGCATGTATGTGTGTGTGTACGTGTAAGTTTGCAATCCGCTTATAACTTTAGAACGCCTTGGGGGAGTCGAACCAAACTAAATAGTTTTACAGAGTTTTATTGGACTTGATTTTATGTGAATTGGAACCAAGTTCGAGTCACAGTTTTTAGAAAAATTTCGAAAAACTAAGAGAACTACTTTTTTGAAAGAGGTTTTTTTCGAAATAAATTTTAAACGGATAAAAATCGGTCCATCCAGTTGTGAGATATCCTGAATGAGAGTAAACTGAAAAAAGTGATATTAAACAAGATCCGAAATTATATTTCTGAAAAGTTAGTGTTCTGGATTCCTTTATAGAAGTCGAATAATCAGCAATCGCCACTTATGACGCAGGAATCGGTAGATTTATTAAAAGAAATTGTGGCATTTCGAAAATTAAAATATTTTGTTTTGGCTTGAAGAGCTTAAAAGCATAGAACAGCACAACAAAATGGTTGTTATATTTGGACTATCGCTCAGAGGTTGATCGTACAGACTCCACAGCTTTATGCCAGAACTAGAAGGGTTGGGTTAGTGTGAAGAGGAAAGATGAGAGAATAGAGAATTTGTTATAGTTATTTTTACTCTCTTTTCGCAACAGGTGCCAATATAAGAGGGTGCTGTAATCTGCTCTTTTAGTACATGACGACATTAAACGCTGGTTTTTCCTCTTCGACAAGAACACAATTTCGAAGTGAACCACAACTTTAAACTAGATTTCTTAGGATTTTAAATCTTCGAGATCCCATCTTGGAAAAGGATATTCTCGACAACCGCATAACAAAAAGAGCATGATTTTATCTCGAAAGTTCATAATTAAAATACATTTAAAATAAAAATTATTTTCTGAAAATAGGACTGACACTTCCTTTACATTCGGCGACGAATTTGCAACAACACAAAACATATCTAACCTCATTGTCAGTAAGCCAGACATTTTAAATCGATGCACTTGATGCACACAAAGTATTTCAGTTTCTGATACACGTACTCTTGTCATTGTTGCTATTGTGATGATAGTATTTTACGACTTGATGCTTCTTATTTAAGGATACTACATACTTCTATACTTTAATAGCAATATCCTGCTCTTATTCGTACTGCCATAACATATTTTCAAAGAAAGCAAAAATCTAATTTCATATGGAATGTGAAAGCTGCCATAGTTGGAAGCAAGGAAAGGCAATAAAACGAGTTGACAGATCATTTAACAATTTCAAACTGTTCTTTAAATAAGACGGAGCCATTAGAAGAAATTATAGAATGAATAGTTTGTGGCAACTTTTGACAGTTTTTGAAAGTGATCACTGTTAGTGGCAAATTAATTTTATTTTTGTTTCTTCTATCATACAAAAACAAATAAATTGTAAATTGCTTGCATGTGTGTACGTGTATGTGGGTGTGTGTGATAAAGTTCTGTAATTATTATATTATAAAAATTTGTCATGTCAATGTGTCTTTCAGACACTAACAAACGAGTGCATGTGGTTTCAAATAATTTATATTTGCATTTGATAAAGACATTAAATGCAGCAGAGAAATTAGTTTGTTTTTCAATCTTAATAATACCGATTTATAAATGCATTAAGATAAATGTAGCAAGAAATTCAAACAAATTTATATTTAAATTCTGACATGTATGAAGATGTGTTTTTGGAAAAGTTTAATTATTATCAAATAAATCTACAGGCACACACACACACCCACAAACACAGACGACATACACAAACAATTGTTTCACTTCAGGCTTCATATTTAATTATATGATATTTTTAACTTTCTCTCTTTATAATATTCAAATTTGCTTGAAAAGTCAAAATTAAAGCAAATAAAACAATAAAACGCAATAAATCTCATTAAAAGTTTGCAGGGTTTTGAATATGATTCAGTACTTCTGCACTTTAACAGCATTTAAATGTCTTAATGATGTAGAAAATCATGGGCTGACTTTTTGTTACATACGAGTAGATATTTGGCAATGGAAGTACTTAAAAAATGGTGATAAATTTTTATTAAGAAAAAATATCAGAAAGTAATAAAATATTGTTTGCAAATCTCCGCCTCTGGAACACTTCTCTTGTGTTGCTCTTCGAATTGCGCAACTGGTAACCAGAGCAACTAAAACCTTCAGAAGTATGCCGGAAATAAAAGTATTTCTAAACCACACATTCTTTAAAAATTTAATTTTCATTATTTAGCATTCCTTTTTTATAAAGTTCTTAATTTAGTTATTTTTCCATCTATGCTTGTAAAATAAAAAAAATATTGAGCAACATAAATTTATGTGCATTATTTTAATACCATTTCGTATGCAATTTGAATTGGAAAACATATTTTTTATCCCAATAATTTTCGTATGTTTGTAATAAAAATTTATTTTTTAATCAAAACAACTTTTCTCAAAATCAGACATGAATTATTCATGTTATATTCAATATAAAACTACTACATCACGAAACTAGACTTCCGTCTAGTGAATAATCCCAACAAACATATGGGTCGGATCACCGATTCTTCTCAGTTACATGGGATTTTTTATCTTCTCTAAATTGAATTTTGCCAAAACAAGACTTATGTAATAGAATATAAACCAAAAAATGCATATCAAAATGAAGTTTTGAATTTATATCGAAATCAAATAAAGTTTATAAAGAAAATGCATTTCAAAATGTTAAATATTAAGAGCAATGCGTTCATACACATTTTGGATTCAATGAAAGCAAATAGATTTATTTAATTACACGAAATGACATTGTCAAGATGCGGTAAGATTCTGAAATATGAACAGTATGATCCACACTTGCATCTCCTTCATTTCGTTGTGTAAATATGTTGTTACAGTTACGGAAGTATTCAGAAAATTTAATAAAATATTTAAATTTTTTAAAGAGTCAGCTCAAACAGCAGAATGAAACAGCTGTTTTCGAAAGCCGCTACACTTCCACCATCAGTGTTTGTGTATATTTTTATCTATTACCACTGTCAGCTAAGCCGCCTTAAAAGTTACAATAAATAATAATACAATGAATGCTAACGATGAAAATGTAGTGACTTTCGAAAACAGTTGTTCTGCTTTGCTGTGTAATTTGAATACATAAAAGTTTTCTCTGGAGTATTTATCATGTCTTTCTGAAAGGTATCAACCAATTAGTCTCTGACATTATGAAAAATAAGAAAATTTTGTTCCTCAACTTCTTGTTACAAAGAAAATGAGTTTTTTTTTAATATCATTCATTAAGTTCTGAATTTGTTTAAAATATTTCTGACTGTTTTACAGAATTTGTTTATAAATTTATTTTAAATTAACAAAATATTAAAAATAAAATTTTTAAAATGGTTTTTACACGGTTTTTTAATCAGTGTAATTTTGTCGTAATATCCTGCAGTAGTCCGCCATCACATGGCGATTCCATCGGCCTAAATATCTTTCCCCCATTGTTTTTATATCTTAATGTTTCATCTTCTTTCTCACTAAAATCGCCTAAATTGTCAGAAAATTTATTTAAATAACTATGCAAATAATTTGACACTCATATTTATTTGCAGACATGAGATATCTTAAAGCCTTTTCTTTACCATTTCGGGGTATATCTTCCCCTTGTTATCTTCGATATTGGCCTGATATCCCAACTGAAGACCCCTATATTACTAAGCAACTATACATATCGCTTGTTCGTCCAGTTTTGGAATATGGGTCAATAATATGGGACCCATCTTATGAAAGTTATATCAATACAATTGAATCAGTTCAAAAACAATTTCTATTATTTTGCTTTCGTGGATTGCAATGGAATCCTCTGCGTCTTCCTTCATATGAAGCCAGATTTTCGCTTGTAAAGCCTCCGTCTTTATCTAGTAGAAGAACTGTTCTGAATGTTATGAATATATTAAAAATAATTATGAGCAATACATTGGCTGCACTTTTCTGAATGAGAATTTTTCATTACGTGTTCCGCAGCGTCCAACACGCAACTTCTCTTTTCTATCTATTAAGTTATTTAAAAGAAATTTTGCTAATTCTGATCCATTTCTTTGAAGTTGTAGAGATTTTAAGAATCTGTATTTTTATGTTGATTTTTCTTTGAATGAAAATTTAATAGAGCGTAATATTATATTTGCTTTAAGTAATTAAAATTATTCTACTTTCTGCAATTGCTTATATCATATAGTCTTTAGGAATTGTAAATTCATTGATAATAAATAAAATAAATAAATAAATATTTGTGAATTCTGCGAGGTTTACGGATTTACAAAAATTTTTGTGCAGGGAAAATGTCTACTACCGACTAATCCATGCTGAGACCAGAGAAAAGTTTGCAAATATATTTGAATCGATCGCCGATATTATTCACAACTTTCACAAGAAATTTTCAAAGTTACTGTCACTTTCACGACATTCATAATTTAACACTCAAAACTCCTCTGCTGATGGAATTAATTGACATAAATGAATTTTATATAGATAGATGCCACCCATGAGTTGTGAAAAAAATCAGAAATTATGAAATAATTTTAAGAAATTTTAATTCATTTAACTTGTTATACCAAGAAGTTATCACGACAAAGTTATCACGATATTTAATTAAAAGCCAACAACAAATTTGATGAACAAAAAATATCTGTGAAGCTCTTGTGTTCCGAGAAAATCGGCTGTAAGAATAGAGTTCGACAAAGTCAGACATTTGGCTTTGTGTTTGTTGGGTATGATTACTCACACACGTATATATTTACATACACTAAAATACTTGTGCACTTATATCTTCTTATAGAAATATTTCAGTTCGTAAATAAAACGTTTTGGGTTTCCTAGACGCTCAAACTTCTTTTCCAAAATCGAAGGTGAATTACTTTTTTAAAGTCTGTCTTATCTCTGTTGCGTAGTCATACTTGAACGTATATATTTTTTGTTGTATGGTTGGAAAGTCTTTCGCAAAAATATATTTTAGTTTTGCGCAACTATTCACGATATTATTTACTATATTTATGTGTGTGTGTGCTGCTGGCAAATATTTTACATAAAAAGTATATGATTTATATAATACGGTTGGGCTTTTTCATTCACTGCCATATTCAAATTGATATAATCATAAACTCTTGCGGATATTTCATAGAAATTGCCTGCTCAAATTGAGCGAATTAGAAAAACTTTAGCCCACCACTGTGACCATGTTTTCTTTAATACACTCTGCTTTTCCTTTCAAAAAAGAATTTTTCATAATTTTCTAAGGTCATTTAGATCCACAGTAGCATAAGTCTGCCCGGCTAAAGATCGTTCTTTTGTATATCAATATTGTACACATGCGTTTCGCTCAACATCCACGCAATTTAAAACGACTCTAATTTCGCCATCGTCAGAAATTTATAGAATTTAATAAAAGAAAGAATTAAAATGTTCTCTTACCATATGATTTTGTTAGCAGCGCTAAGAAATAACTGCATAATATTTGAATAAAATCCATATTTCATTAGTATGATGGAATTGTAAATCGGTAGTATATTTTAAGGTCGTTGGTAGGGAAATCGCCTACGATAAGCGATGGCGTAGATGCAGTTCACTCACCAACAGCAAAAGCTGTTAAAAAGCCACCGACGAAGGGAATAACCCAACTTTTATTGTCTGTTTATTCATGCATTATTTTCAAATTCCAATCAAGACTTTATTTTAAATGCAAATTATTATTAAATCAAGAAATAAATGACTGAGCATCAGATAATTATACAAGAATAACATCCATTTAGAATTCAAAGATGTGCAAAATACTGAAACGAGAAGAGAGAAATGAAAATTTAAATTCGTTATCAACTTTAATAAAATAAATATATATAAAGAGTTTTATAAAATTTTATCATAAAAATGTGTAAGTAGAATAAAGTCCACATCATAAAAAAAGTATTTCTGATATAGAACTCCTGAAATATATTCTACAATTCTACAACCAACACAAATCTACTTAATTATGACTTTTCTGATTTCCATAAAATACTCGAGCTGCCAAACAATTATTCTCATAGAAACAAAATATATTATATAGAATTTTTTTTTTCAAATAATAATTGTTGCAGGAAAAAGTTTTGTTTTATATTTGATTACTTGCAAGCAGATGGAACACTCGCACACGCACTCCGTACCGAATTTGGTTTTGTACCACAACATTTGCTGAGTTCTGGTTAGTAAAATGGCTAAAGCTTCATTATCACAACTGCATGCATATGCATGCATGCTTGTGTGTGTGCGCGTTACTACAAAAACTCCATTTCTGTACTTTAACACTAGAAGCTCTAGCGTGCCAGTTTTGTGCGGTATGTAAAATTAATAGTCCAAAACATTTTGCTATACTTTTCAAGGTTCGTGAAACTTTTTCACTTCTATTCATTTTGTGTATTTATTAAATTAAAAATGTGTTACAATTAGTAACGCACAGTTTTCATTATTTTCGGCACTTCTAGTGTTAATACAAGGATTCTTTTATTTGCCTCCAGCGCACTTACATGCAATAAAGAACATTAGGGTGGTTCAGTTGCTTATGAATAAAACTACTACGTAAAAAAATTTATAAGACACAATATAAAGAAATATATCCTTTAAGAAAATTGCACAAAAAACATATACACATTATTTGATAAATTAAATATTTGATATTTCGAAACTTTGCAGATATTAAATTTTTCCAAAAAAATCACTTTTGCTTTATATTTATTAGCATTTATTTGAAACGACATTTCGTGTATGAAATGGTTTTTGAGTTATTGATTTTTTAAACTGAACAAAGCGAACAAATTTGGCAAAAAAAAAATCATATGGAAAACGTTTAACCCTAGCGGCCAGCTCTGTAACATCTCACTTATTTTCGCCCCAAAGCTTTCGTAAGCTGGCTTTTGTGCTATTCTTTGACCCATTCAAGCTAAAACACTATTATTTAATATTTCAAATCAACTGATACCTTTGATTTCTATAAATGAATCGAGAACAGTAACTGATCAGATATATAATTTCAAAGTTCACGAACTGACTTTGATTGGGTATGTGGTGGCCGACATGGTTTTTTAATCTTGAGAGTTGATCGATCTGTGGAGCAGTTTAAAAGTTATTAAAAAATACTTAAAAATTTATATCTTTCTTTCGATATTTCTTTAAATCTATCAATTAGAACCGACTTGAATTCACACAAGATCCAAGTTTAAAAGAGTTCTTTAGAATAGTTCGATTTGATCTGGCTTAACCGTTCAGAATCTTTAAGCGGGTCACATGTTTACACACACAGTCATACATATAGACGTAGCGACACCGTTCCAAAATTAGTCAAGAGCGTATATGAGGGATTTAAATGTTGAGATTTGATGCGAACTCGATTTTGACAAAACGAAGTAAAATTAGTTTTAGTTTTTTATAATATTCAATTTTCCTACCTTAAAATTCAAAACTTTAAATATATTTAATACTACGATAGAGAGCCTCTAATCGATTTCCGTTTACATCGAAATGGGTCCTGCATAATTCTATGCAGATTCGACATGGATTTCGCCGTATTATTTAACAAACACTACTTCCAGTGGAGAAACAAGATTTTTTTAATATGTATCTCATAAATACCTGTTACTAAAAGATAGTTAAATTATATGTTTATAATCACAAAATACCAGAATCTCATGACAAATTAATTAAAATTAGAAATGTGAATCCTATAACTTTTACTAAACTATTTAAGAGGCCAAAAACTCAGTAAAGAAAATTCAAGCCAAAAAAAAGTTTGACCTAAGAAAACATGGAAAAAAAAAATCAGAAAAATAGGACATAAAAAATATCAAACGGCAGCACAGACTTAACAAAATTGTGTTACCATCGCTTGGAAACAGTTCTCGTAACCTTTTTCATATCAAAATTAATACAAATACAAACTATTCAACTAAATCACTTAAGAGGCAATAAAAGAAAAATAAACGAAAATACTAATGATGAAAGTGCAGTGGCTTTCGAAAACAGCTGTTCTGATCTGCTGTGTAAGTTGAACATCTTAAACTGATATTGACGTTTCCTTTTGCTTTCGAATATTTATCATGTCTTTCTAAATTGAAAACACTTTTCGTACAATTGGCCTATAAAATTGAATTCAATAAAACAGAATTTTGTTATTCTGTTTGTGGTATTTTCTGCATTTAAAAATTAAATGAATTAGAATATAATTCAGATGAGATAATTAAACAAATTAAGACAATTCTCTTCTTGCTCGCAAATACTTTATAAATTATGTCATAATTATTGTTTTGCAGCTGCCCTTTTGTGATTGTGAAGACTCGTTGAAGAAGAACGTTTTTAACTACATTTTCTGAAGAGTCCTTGTCAGTCCATCCCAGGATACTTGATGTGCCCGTACAATTGCTTACACGGATGCACATTTTACATACCGGCTTAAATATTTATGCATACAAAACGTATAAATAATGCCTTTTAATATTAAAGCCAAGAGAGAAGTATGTGCAATTGTGTGAAAAATACTTTTTTTATAAATTCATTTACTGCTGTTGTTGCTTTAATCCTTTTTCTGTGCTTTTCATTTCTGTTTATTAAAAACAATCATAAAGAATCCCATACACTGAAAATATTTGTAAACGAGCTTTCAAACAATAGGGTATTAACTCAAAATGATTTTTTTTCAAGGCTCCTGATTTTTATTAAAAATCTTAATCTACGACTTGGACCGTATATGTGTTGAGAAGCGATCTATATTAACACAATTTTTTTTTTGTTTACCCAACGAAGTTGTTCGCAAGAAAACATATTTAAATTTCGAGTTAATACCCTATTGTTGAATATTTGTCATATGTTTATGTGTGTGTGTGTGTGTGAGTGTGTGTTGAAAATGAGAAATAACTAAAACTATAGAGTTGTAAACAGAGGAAATGAAATTGTGTGTCATGCATTATCACATGTTTGTATGTGTTGGGAAAATAAAACTCAAAAATCTTAAAACTACAGCAAATTTGCTTTAAGTTGCACCCGAATACACATCCACACGTACAGAATATATGTATGGAATTTTTGGCAAATTGTTGTCCAAATTGCATCAGCAGAGAATAGAAATCAGACAAACCCATACACACACAGCCCACACGTACGTTTATCGCCTCAGATGTTTATATTTATATTTCGTACATGCACTTCTTGTATATAAATAAATTTGCATATAAAAACGTACTTTATTGTAATTATAACTTTAATTGCTTTAAGTAATTGTAGTATCTGTTGTTCTTTTATATTTTCCAAGAAAAGCATACACACCCACAAACAGATTTAAATGCGAGAGCACACGACTGCTTGCATTTACAAATAAATTGTAGGACGCCCAATTATATAAAAATATTTTTTGTATTTACATATTTTCTTTAATAAAAATGTTGAATCGAAAATTCGAAGGATACACTGAAAGGATACATTTTGCAAAACTCATGGTGTTCTTAAATAGCGGGCGCTACAAGCTCTTAAATTGTTTAAAGCAGTAACAGTTTGAAAAAGAAAAACTAAGCAACGTCCACATTTAGATGCAAAAAATACTCGTGTGTAAGGAGTCTATTCGAAATACAAGGTAAATTCTTATTGTTCTCAAACGACATTAATATATTATTAAATTTCTAACTTGTCCCTAAAAGGGTTGTCTCCTTCAGTTATAATTCAATTGTCACGGCTTTTTTTTTATTCTCTAAACTATTTTAATATGCAGTTGGTGGTGTTGGCTTGAGATCTCTTACAGATTAAATTTTTGCCTCATGAATTGAAGCAAAACGCTGTCTTTTCATAGATCTCTTCTATCTTTTAAACCAAATCTGGAGAAGATTTGAATATAAAAAAATGAGATGTGAATATAAAAATGTTTTTAGTCAAAAATTCAATGGCCAAATTTTCCCAAATAATTAAATGGCGCTAGTCAACCGGTATGAAGATAAACAGCAAATTTTCTTCTTAATAAAACCACTTCCAATTACTTTCTCGTAAATGAAGAAGATGATCAAAGATGGAGCTTCACCATCTGCTAGATTTTAATTATATTTCATAATTAACCTAAAAATTATTATACAGTCTTAGGTTTAAGTTAAATTTCTTTTTTTAAACTTTCTTTTTCTTAATTTTTAACTTTTGAACTTTAATCGGGAAGTTATTGGTTTTAACCCGTTTTTAAAAATCAAGTTGTCTTCAGATCTCGACGTTTTGACGTCCTACAAAACTTCCCTGACTAATTCTGAGAGCTCACTATTTGTTTGTATGTATGTGAGGGAGTTGGTGTTTTTGGATATGTATGTGTGTGTAAGTACGCGACTCGCTTATAACTTTCTCAGTGTTTTTATTTGTGGCGATCTGATGGGCATTCCCGAGTTAATATTTCGAAGACGGTAGATTTCAATATATTTCAAAACCACTTTGAAAACTTTCGTGAATCTATTCCAAAAAGAAATCTGCTCTATAACTGCTAACCGGGTCAAAATCAGTTAAACCGTTCATGTTACATTATGAACGAAAATATTCGGCGAAAATGATTTATATTTTTAAACTCTAGAATTATATAGCTGGTCAGTTATTATTCTCGACTATTTTATAATAATTAAAAATAACCGCTTATCAAGTAGGAACCGGTTGATTTGAAAATTAAAATAACAGTGTTTTAGCTCGAAGCGCTCAAAAGCTTAGAATAGCACAAAAACCAGGTTACGAAAGTTTTTTGCTTCGGATTAGCAAGAACCATTATTTTTTTTCAAGAATTTATTTAAAATTCAAGTTTTTGTTTACGGTGGAATATTTAGAATATTTCTCTTGGTCGGCATATGAGGAAAACGGCGCTCAACTGACTTCGCAGCCTCATCGGCGTTCTTTGCTGAGTGTTTCAACTTTACAAGGATTCTTATAAATAAGAAAATTCTACTAAAATATGTGAAAATACAAGCTAAAAAGTAATTAAACTTTATATTTTACGTAACACAACTAACTTCTGTGGAAAACTCTCTTTAATAAACTTGACTCCAGAATTGTTTCTTTAAATTTATTAAGAACGATGGATTTCCAACAAGACTTTGATTTGTTTATTTTTGTGCTGCACTGACGTTGTTATTCGCATTGAAAAAGATGGCAAACAAATTAAAGAATTTTTTCATGCACAAGATAATCAAGCAGAGGAAAATAAAACTCTTTTACAGCTGACCTTTTGAGTTAATTTATTATTTTCCATTTTCCTTCATGTTTTCGCTCCATTTCTATTGTTGTTTTATAACCTGATTTTAATTTGTGCAAATATTTTGCATTTTCCATTTAATGTGATGTCATGAAGGTAATTGAGATTTTTTTTTTCTTAATTTGCTTTTGAACTTTTTCTCACCGTCTTTTTCTACAACCTATTGTTCGTTTGTCATTCACTTGATATGAATGTGTACTTTACACATCCGCGTGTAACAGCATATTGTCGTACTATTTGTAAGTGTGTGTGCGCGTTTAAATGCAGTGGGAAAAGTTACAACAATAATTTGCTAATTATAAAAACAAAGCACAAGCAAGAAATTACCATCCATTCCACTTTGAGAAAAGGAAGAAGAAAAGGATACGTCAAATACGGTTATAAAATGTTGTTGTTACCTTGGAATCGTATAACACCAGAGCTCGCTCCTACTTGTAAAATGGCAAATGTTGTTAAGGCAATTAGTACAAGACACAAGGAAAAAAGAAGAATAACTGAAAGCACTTTATGTAACCAATAAAAGCCTTTTTTAGAGGAAATATAATTAATAGCGGTTACTGTGGATTTGAAGAGCGGATATGAAAAAGTGGAAAAGACATTTTATTAGACAAGCGGCACAAATAATGGGCGGTGTAAAAATAGAGCCTACTTTTGACCATGACATTTAGCTCAATTAATTCATTTCTTGTGTCTAGAGAAAATAATATGATGAGCCCATAAAGCTTTCTCTTTGCTCCCCTGCACGTTTGTATATTGAAGCTTGGCTACAGCGCATGGAAAGGATTCTGTGACAAATACCACAACCGACATCTAACATCAAAAGCGACATCATTTAGTGCAAACAGAAAGAGGAGTGATTTGCATACGTACTGCAGATTTTAACTCACAGCGTGTTCAATAAATTTATCCATAATTAATTGTGACACAATATTATAATTAAATTAAGCAAATCAGAAACATATAAAAGTCATAGTCAGTCTGTCGCTTGACGCTAAATATAAATGCTCTAATTAAAGTCTTAATTGCATTTTTTTAACTTGAATCACGAAGCATCAAACTTAATTCACGTGGCATTTTCTTATCTGCTTCTAACTTTTGAATGGCTGAACCGAATTAATCTAAACCAAAGAGCATTCTTGAACTTCGATTTCTTGTAGATTTGAAAATGAAAATATTTTTTATGTGTTTTTTCTTAGAATAAATTTTCAGCGGTTTCGCCGATCGATTTCACAATCATCTCTAAACAAAAAGAGTGATTTATTTTAGCTTGTTTTCTTTTATAAAAAATAGTGCATAATTTTTTACACTTTTTTAATGGAAATAAAAACATTAACCATTTCAAAATAAAGAATTAATTACAAATCAATCCAACACCTCTTACGAGAAATTATTTATATTTTAAAACTTCCCCAAACTGCCACTTTTGAGAAAAACGTAAGAAAATGTTACACATTTTTCAAACAAGAAAATGCCTTTAAACTCTCAAATTATATCAGATCAGTTATTGTTATCGATTGTTTTTTTGATAAGCGAAAGTAATATCAATCAAGGCTTATCGCGTGGAAGTCGGTTGGTTTGAAATTCAATATAATAATGTTTTAGCTCGCAGAGTTCGAAAGAAGAGAAAAGAACAGAGACTAGATTATGTGGTTTTGCGGTTAAAAATAGCGAGAAGTTCCAGGGATGGCCAACCGTTTTCCATATTTTTTTCTTTTTGTGCTTTTAAAAGTGATTTGATTGCGCATTTATGATTTTATTTAATTTTCTACGCTCATCGCAAAAATTGATCGATACTCACTGGCCGACTACATTTTATTTCATTAATATATTCCAAAAAACATATTGAAAATATTAAAACATGAAGAAATCATTGTGGAAATCCCCTTTCATACCAAAGCCCTGATGGAACACGAAAGCCATTTGTCGCTTCTCTATTCACTGTCAGAGGCCACTCTGTCATCAGCCATATTCGAATACACCTGCTAGATCTCTACAAGAAAAATCTAACCAGATCAAATTACACGATCTCGGGTGCCAAGTCGAGCAGAATATCCAATGCGGGATGAATTATGTGGCGCGTACAGCCTTCCTGTTGGAAGAACTTGTCTTGGTATTTAAATCACCGCAATCATGCAAAAAAAAAAGTTGGACTTATAGTGCTCGCCATTGACAGTGATGTCGTTCCGACGACGTCCGATATTCCACAATTTTGTTAGTCGCACTAATTCGTGCAGTAATCAGCCTCATCGCTACTTTATAATTAATAATATTATTATTATGGATATCTGTCCATAATGATTTCGTATTTGTTGATTCGATACAAGCGACTGCATAAATGATGTCAGTTATCAACTGCCAAAGTTCCCTGTTGAAAGACCCTTTGTTATGGCCTCTCTAAAAACTCACTCTCATTATAAACAATTTATCACATAAATTTGACCACACAAACAAAATTAAATCACAATTTCCCAAAACCGTTGGTGGAAGCGCGTGCAAGGAAATGAAAATAGATTAAACAGAAATTATCTATTTTCGTATCAGTATTTTAGATTATTTTATGTGCAAATTAAATAAATGCATTTATTACTGTCAATTCCCATTACGATTATAAATAACAACAAAGTAGACAGATTTTAAAATACTATTCGCCAGAGTAGTGCGACAATCGTAAAAATAGTTTTCATTTAACAGTTGCCGTATGTAGCTACGAAACGCGATGTGAGTAACAGGTTGCGTTTAGAAATTAATTTATGCAGAAATTCAAACACAACTAACTGATTGAATATTATGCCGCAGTGGCGAATAAACACTAACTAAAATCATTATTATGTTTAAATTAAAATTTGTTTTAATTTAGGTAAATAAATTCCAACGGATGACAGCTCAGTTGTTAACCTCGAATTTGCCCACTCGGTATATGTGTATTGGAAAATATATTGTTTCTCTGGCTGCAACAGTGAACGCAAGACTACGATGCATTAGAACTGAGATCAACTCCTCACTCAGTCACTAATAAGGTGTCGAATGTTTCTAATTTATTTTAGTGAAAGATCGTGTTAATTTTTATCGGCTTGTCTCAAGGACGAAGGAAAAGCACTGGTCACTGCATAGTATCGACAGCGATTAACATCGTCATGTACTAGAAGAGCAGAGTACGCCACTTTCCTTCGGCGGTACCTGAAGCAAGACATTCACCGGAAAACAATATTTTCTATCTTCCCATCTCTCTTCATGTTCTCTCTTAATGCAATCCCCTTCTATCTAGTTCTGCCACAGTGCACTGCATTTGCAGGGTTCTCATCTCCTGAATGTTAAGACAAAAAAAAATAAATTAATTAAAAACGGTTGACCCTAAAATATATCCCTGTAACTTCCCGCTGGTTTGTGTGCTGTTCTATGCTTTTGAACTGTTCGAGCTAAAACTCTATCATATTAATTTTCAAATTGATCTATTCCCAATACGCTCTAATTCCTGCATTTTCCCAAACACTGTAAAACACTCAAGATCGTTTAGCGATCGGATAAGTAATTTCCGACTTTTTTGAATAAATCACTTTCCCCGAATTTTTTCGTTCACGATATCTCACGAACGGTTTGTAGTGGTCGACTTAGATTTTATGATCCTGAAAATTGACTAGTTTCTGAAATCTAACCGATCGAAAGTTGCAAGAAAATACTTTGTAAAACGCTTTTTTCTCAAAATTTTTTTGAAGATATTTTGAAAGCTGGCGGTTCGAATCGGTACAAATTCACAGGAAATCTAAGTCCAGGTTGTAAGTGAATTGCATTCTTACAAGTACACATAAAAAATCATACACATACACATCCACATACACACAATATACACACACACACGCATAAATACATATACACATAGTGGCGGCCCTCAGAGTAAGTCAGGCAAGACTCCAAAGTCCTTAAGATGTAGAGATTTGGTGAGAACTAGATTTTCTTAAAAACGGGATGAAACCAATAGTTTCATAATTTTAATTCTCCTAGGGAGAAGTTAAAAAAACAGAAACAAATACAACCTTTAACTTCTCTTCCATCTGTATATAGATATGAGGGCGTAATTCCCAACTCTATAGCAGTAAATATATAATTTACAAAATAAATTACAAAATGATTTATATTTAATTATTAGAAACTGAAAGGTAATTCAAAATTACTTTTACCAAGTTTTTGACAAAACTGCAAGTCATTTATTAATTCTCCGCTATCAAGACGTCGAACTGTTCTTGCAATATTTCCTATGAAACTGCACCGCTCTGAAAAACTCTTGCCAAACTCTTTTTACGTTTGAATTTAAAGTTACAGCAATAAATTGTATGGAACTCCGATATCACGGCACTTAATTACAACAACCCCAAACTGTCAATGCAAACACTTCAAATAGTTTAACTCTTTAACTATTTCAAAAACGAATTTGCATTCAAATGCCCATAGACTTTAATGTTAAACAATTCAGCTTTATTTATGCGAATGTGTAAAATTAAAATGAATAATGCAGTTAAGCCAGAGACCAAAACAACGAAATAAAAAAATCTGTTTTTAAAAATAAACTGAACTTGAAATTTTATGGAAAAGCATTTAAATATTATTGAGTACAATAACAAGAGTGAAATGAAATAAATACATTTTATACGTTAATTTTTCACAATAACTGACATTGCACTTTGTTGTTGTTGTTTTTGTTTTTCGTTTTCTTTTTTTTTTCATTTCCTCGTATTGTTGTTTTTGTTTCCGCTACTGTGTCGTCCATTGTGTTGCCATCCAGTGTGGCGAAAATGAATTGCTGGGAAATATAATTAATCAAAATAACAATAACAGTGGCAGCGGTAGAGGCAGAGGCAGAGGCAAATGGCAACTGCAATAGCAGCAACACCACTGAGTACCGAACCAAATACCCGTACAACTTAATGAAATGATGAAACGGCAAAACTATGCATTTTAAATGGGGCACAGTAAAGCGAAATAGAGAAGACTTTAATTATAAATCGAATAATAACGTACGCGAGTGGTCAGTTTTCTGCACTCAATACTTATTTTAGAAAACTTATTCTATCGCTCATTTGCTAAAAAACGGCGCAACTCAATATATGTAATTTTATACTTAATGATGAAGAACTAATCTGTAGATTTTTATTCGTCTTGTATGAAAATGTCCTAGCAATAACTTGTTAACTTAAAAATAATGATTTTCTTCTGTAAATAATTTTTGTGACTTATGACGTTGTTTTAGTAAATGAGCGATATGTACAAATTTGTTTATAATATTTAAAAGACTGTGACGCATATAAAAGCAACGATTTTTATTATTCTACAAATGACCGCAGCTGGGAAACATAGAATCCGTCGTACATTTTATGTCGCCTTTTTGAACTGACAGCTAAATTGAAATAAACGGTTTCCCATCAGATCTATCACATTAAGTACTTGGCCCTTAACGCGAAGTACAAGTGTTGGTAAACTTTTAACTTTCGATGTACGTTAAATACTTTGGCAGATATTGTTTTGTTAAATTATTTTGTATTTTACAAAAATATATGATTTAAAGTTAAATAAATAATAAATAAATGCTTAAAGATCTTGCAAAAAAGCACCCGTTACGTCAACCTTCTGCGTCAATAAGTTAATGTCTGTTAAAAAACTCGACGGATAACGTATGAAGGATATTATAAATCTCGGCCCTGAGTTTGCTTGCGTCACTTTTAATTCCCAGAACAATCACCAGAGGGCAGTTGTAATAAAAATTGAAGATAAAATTGACGGAAAATAAATGGCTGTAACGTATCCACTGTGGCTGACGACACAACATGAGAATATCCATGAGGTTGTGCACAATACTATTTGTTCTAGTACACAATTAAAAGCGAATGTGCATGTGTGGGTATTATCGAAAAAATTAATAAACATGTATGAATAAGAGTGTGTGTGTGTGTGTGTGTGTGTGTGTGTGTGTGTGTGTGTGTGTGTGCAGACATACATACGAGTGCCTATAACAAATGAAAAACAAAAATGAATAATATAAATAAATAAAACAGTAACAATAAATAAAGTCATGCATTTATGCCAGTAATGAATGAATGAATTGAACGAATAAACAAATGTTCACTCCATCACACACACACACACACACACATGCACTGGGGACAAAATGAATATATTGAAAGAAATAAAGAAAAAAAAAAGAGTTGCACAAAATAACTGTTTGTTTAATTTTCTTCTTACTCGCACGAATTCTTTGCTTTCTTTGTGAACTTTTTCGTTGCCATAAATATTGAAAATATTTGCAAAAATATGAAAACAGCCGAACGTGTGTTTGTATGGTTTTACAGGATTTTCAATTTAAATTTAGGGCATAACAATAACAACAACAAAAGAAGAGAGTATATAAAAATAAACAACCACAACAATTCTTTTCATAAACTTCAAATGCAAAGTGCGTAAACAACATCCACTTCAATTTAAAGGACTTGTTTTCACAACTGCAGTTGTTGCGAGCGCTGAAACCGCCTTGAAAAGGAAGTAAAACTCGCTAATATTATTTTTTCATGCATCTCAACCGAACTCCAGTTTAAAAATCTAATAAAATAGTATTTAAATAATAATAGTATTTTCGGGATATAATGATTTTTTATTATATTTATATCTTTTACAAATATGGGAGGGTGTATGTAGAGGTTTGTTATTCCCTGTGCAACTTCCTCAATATTTATATACGACCGCTTAAAGTTTATAATTATATTCTGGATCCTTATGAACACGGAAGTCGAATAAAAAAAAATTGGCTGTCCGTCTGTACATGTAACGCGATTCCCGAATCGCTAGGCAAGTTTTAAATTTTCTATTGATTTATATTATATTCGAAAAATTCAAAATACGCCTCCAGAGCTGGAAAACTTAAACTGTTTACATAAAGTAAATAGATAAAGCATATTTCTTCTTTTGCTAATTAAAACTATTTTATGACTCAGGAACAATTAATTGGTATTAAAAATCGAGCAAACTAAAACTCGAATCCAGGCTTGGATAACTGAACCATTTCTTTTTTTTTTCTTTTTGTACGTAACAACAAAACCAACTCAAAAAACTGTTTCCTTTTTCTTTATAAATCAAACCGATTTAATACTTTTGAAAGACATTTCTTGAAATTAAAAACTAGGAGATCCCAAAAGGCAACTCCAGAGCTGGAAAAATCATTTATTTAATTTTTTAGAATAACTATCTATTTTACAAAAATATTTTCCATGTAATTTTCTTCGTCTTTATATTATATATACAAAACTGAATTTTTTATAGAAGAACTAGCAGCCAGTAGATGACCTATAAATAAGCAGTTCAAGAGCATAAAGACAAACTTAACCACTTTATAAACAACGTATTTCTTTAAAAAAAAAAAATTCGAGCAAAATTTCAAATTCTATTTCAAAGTTGGGTACATAATATTTCTCGCAAAAAAAGTAACCACCAAAAACATTTTATTTAATTTTTAATTAAAAATGCTTCATATTTTTAAAATAAAGTTTATTAGTGCTAGAGTTTAAAAAAGCCAAAGAACAGATTCAGAGCTGGAAAATGTATACCTCTTTATATATCAAAAGAAATAAATTAACAACTCTTTTTAATCGAACATATTTGATTTATTGGAAAGGAGGCCATTTATATTAAAAATCAAACGATAACTGAAAATAATTCTAGGGTTAGACAATTAAGACTTCTTTTATGGATTGAATTATTGGAAACAGTCCTAAATGGATGGCTATTGAAATTAGAAAAATCCATTATACGGTTCCAGAGCAGGAAAAGTTAAGACTATTTTTAAATAAATTATAGAATTCACCATCTGCAACTAATTTTTATTTCTTTTTATACTTTCAGAAATATTAAACTGGTAGAAAAAAATACAACAAAATCAAAAAGACGATTCCAGGATTGGACTATTTTATCTATTAAATTTATTAGACATAACGTTACATAAAACTTCTCCGATAGATTAACACTTTGTTGGCTATAAACTCAAGTCTGACAGCTTTTGAGTTCTTCAAGTTTCGCAAAGAAAGGAAATATTTTTAAATCCAAAAAAGCAGCACTATCACCATCATATACCTTTTCATTATGTATTTCACTGAATAAATTTAAATAACGCGTAAGTAGATTTATCGGTAAATATTATTTCAACTGCTTAAACGTCTCAGTCTTGCCAAACCCTTTATTAGCAAATTACTCCAGCACAGAAAAGGCCACACGTAAGAGATCTCCAACATGAAAATTATTGAAAATAAAGTAATAAATAAACTGACCGATATGTGAGCAGTTTATTATTAATAATAAAATGAAAAATCCATAAAGAAGAAATGAAATACAAAAAGTTTTTCATGGTGCATTCACTGAAATAACAACTTCAGTAACAGAAGGGTTTTTTCTTTGCAATTAATCAATAAAATGTTCGTCGTATGCCTGCCATCCAAGAACTTTTTTTTTACTTTTTTGCCGTAAAAGTAACATAAAATAATGGAAAATAAATTATATTTCTTACGAATGCGAGGCACAGTGCTTTCGGAGCCAATAATATTTTGGTAGGAGTGGAGTTGTACTTAAAGGATTCTAGAACAGTGAGTTGTTTCTGTAACTCAAGTTAGAACTCGTAGTATCGAAAACATTGTTATCATTTTAGGATATAAAGGAAAAGTCAAAACATATTTTATTTTTATTTATTTTTTTACAGCAGGATCAGGCCAAAAGCTAAAACTTTTCTGATCGTTTTTTATGCATATTTTTTGTAGCAGACTGCTGAACTAGAATATTTATTTAATATACTTTCACTAGTTCATAATAACACCAAATATCCATACCAATCGATCGATTAAAAGCAGCAAAGTTTAAAGTTATTTCTAAATTATTTGCGATAAAATTAAAATCAACTACTACATATAAGGCCATATCGACAAAAAGGTAAAACTATAAAGAAATGTATTTCATTTGTAACACTATCGACGCTGTCTTACCCCCAAGTTCCGTGGACTCATTCGCCATTTAATGTGAAATTATGCTGAACGCATGTCTTCGACATATTTGATTATCAGGGACATGCAATAATAATATATCGACTCATAACCGCCATAAAAGCTTAAAGGACCTGCAATTCAGATTTTCTGATACCACTCTATTTACGTTCATTTTCAATCCATCAGTTCCCGAACGAAGTCTCTAGCTCTTCTGAGGGCTTGGGAAAACCGACTTCAGGTACGGACAGACGGACATCACTTAATCGTAATCGCTATTCATAAGAGTCCAGAATATTAATGTTGTAGAAATTAAAAGAAATATAAATAACCATGAACACTGATGATGAAAGTGTAGCGGGTTTCGAAAACAACTGTTCTGCTCTGTTGTGTGATTTTTATATACAAAATTGATGTTGTCTTTCCATTGTGCTCTGGAATATATACATATGATAGTCTTCTGAATCAAAAACATTTTTCGAAATCCCATCAAATTAAATCTAATAGAAAAAACTCCCTTTTCAATAAAATTCAGGCCTTAGAAATATATTTGTTTTCAAATTTAACTGAAAAATATTTATTTCTTCGTTCGCCATTAAGATATTACGAAACGTACAAAAAAAAACTATGAGTTTTTAAAAACAGATATTTTCAAACAAAACGACTGTGGATTGAAAACTCTTAACTCCAGCAATTTTGTGTGATAAAAAAAATTGCCAAAACTTTTATTTTAATATGTGCAACAAATTTAATATGCCAACTGAAAAAACAGAAAACTATCTTTGAATTAATGACATGCAAGTCCACATTAAGACACTGTGCCGTGCAAAAGAGGCGAAGCCAGTCAATGTGAATATTAATTCATACAAGTCAGGCGTGAATTTAAAATGGAAGTTTTCATGCGCATTTTGCAACTAAGTGCAAAAAGTTAAAATAATTATTTATTCTTCGATTGTAAATATACTCATCTATCACTGAAAATATTTATTATCATATACTTTTTCCATTTAAGTTGAAAGTGTTGCAGGCTTAAGCACTTCAATTGAACACTCGTAAGCGAAGTTATTTAAAAATAATCTTCAATTAATTGTTTATTATTCACCGATCATCTGCTGCATTAATTATTGGCAATATTATGTTATGCTTTTCCTGCTTTTGTTAACAAAAAATTATATTTCATCCGACTTCAACAAGAAGTACAAAAAAATTATTATCAACTTGTTGGAGTATTTTCTCAGAACTCGGCATTCATTATAGTACTTGGAAGTTATTTGTTTCATATATACAACTCTTGATATTCGCCAAGATATTCACTTAAACAATATTATAATATAAAAAAATATTCAGAGCTACGCACGGCTGGGTACAGGACACGTTAAATACTTCAGTCAACAGCACTGCAAGGAGCGACCTCAACATCTAGACTGAGACCTGCCGATGGTCATATTTAATAAATATATTTAATGAAAATATTTTTAATGAGAAAAAGCGATTAGCAAGTTCAGGTATTGATTTTAAGTTGGTGTACAAGCTTTCAACAAAAAAAAATTGTATTGCAAATAACGAACAAACATTGATTTAATGATAATTCGCACACAAGTGCCTTTTGAACTACTACACTGATGCCCTCAAAAAGGATAATTGCATATTGAAGTGCTCTATTATTTTGCATTTAAAAATTAATTTTGTTTGTATGTTTGTGTGCTTCTGTTATAATAACGTTAGTTCTGTTAATTATCGTGGATTATGAAAAGGCAGCGAAAAATCCAATTATTATGGATTTTCCGTAAACAAAATTCGATTCGCGAATTCCATAAGGAAAAAACAACATTTTTAATTATTTAAAATCCCATATATCCCAAGTTGTTTATGTGCCAATTAAACACAAGCATTTTATTTAGTTTTACATTAAATTATCATTTATTATAATTATACAAATTGCATGTATGCGAGTATTTATTTATTTGTTTGTTTTCGTTTTATTTTTCATTTTTAATAATTTAATGTCATTTGCATGGTACCAGCAAGAGTTTGTAGCAAATTAAAAAATTCAGCTACACAAAAATAAAAATGAAGCGATTAAGGCAGTGAAGCAATCAGCCACTAGATTTTCTAAATTGCCTGCAGTTCATCGAAGTACGTTATTGAATGGTTTTGGGTAATAATAAAATTTGAACAGTTTCACAATTGATTAAAAAAATTTTATAAATAAAGCGGTTAATAGTTTTGCAAGCGCAATACGAAATTGGTTTTTATTTCACTATAGCTTGTTGTTGTTAGCTTAAAAATATTACAACAACAATTTAGACATTCTTAAATAAATTGAACTTTATCCAAGAACAAACAACTGGTTGGGTTAATTAAGTTTGCAGTGTGGTTTTCGAAATCATATTATACTGGGTAACAACAGTTTTCTCATACTTTTTAGATTTGGCACACAACGAACTCATGATTCATGTAATTCATTGTAATGCAATTTTAGAAAATCGTGGATAATATTAAAAGAATGGATGGTTAAATTTGGGAGTACAATATATAAAAAAGACATTTTATTATTCATGTCACTTTGCGGCAGTGCTGACGAAAGAAAGTGGATTTTGTTGCATATTTTTTTCACTTTCACTATGAAAAGTTTACACCTTCGTTATTTATATAAACGGACAACAACTAACACAGCAGATAAATTCTTTATTAGGGTGATTGTGGGATCGGTCTCAAAACCTTTGGCTTGGCAGCCACTGCCGCAACCGCTTTAGCCAACAACAGCATATGAATTTATGACACTTTATGAATGCCCCTCTTATTTTTAATAAATAATTTAAATGTGCAATAAGCAAGAATATTTTGAAACGATGGTTCTGTTTTAAATAATTTTTTTAGCGCTGAAGCTTACGTTTATTTGAATGGATGCGCCCATAAGTAAACTGTTGTATTTGGGGTGCTGATAGTTCTCAAATGAAAGTTGACATAGAAATATATCGAGAAAAACGACTGTTTGGTATGTTTTATATGGAATAATTGCTCCGTACAACTCTGGAAAAGATGATGCTCAAAAGGTTTTTTTATCAATTGATCAACGATGATCTGCATGAGCTGGTGTCAACCAGATGGCACAATATGTTACACAGTTTTGGAGGACAAAACTTGCCACGTTATTGTCGGTATGCGGCTACATGTGTCAGACACATTATCGTATATTTAACCTCATATGTCACAAAATATATCTAAATTATATTGCAAGAAGTATATCTTTTGAATATGTGAATTTCATGTCAATTCAAAAAAAAGTATCTTTATATTTTATTCCATTTCAAAGTTCTATATCTCTTTGAAGAATAAGAGAGGAATATTTTTCTTCAACAGTCGGTGAATGAGGAGGCTTTGATGTGATGGTTGTATAAATTTGAAGTCAGTTTTTGAACAATTGATACGGCTTTAAGCTATAGCAGACTAAGGAAATAAGAGCCATGACTTGTATGGGCCCTTGGAGAAGGATATAATCTAAACAATCATAAATTTATTTTATAACATTCTTGGATTTGAAGGTTTAAATTACTTTTCTTAATTACAACTGCAGGCAGCAAATAATACACACGAAATCGTTATTTGAACACTTGATTTATCATGTTGCATATTTGGAATGTTTCCAATAATTAAACAAAACAAACAAACTATTTTCATTGTTTGACGCACAAGTAGCAGATAAAGTCAACTAACTAACTAACGTATTTGTTATATTAATTCAACTTAATAGTGCTTTAATAAAAATGTCAAACAATACCAAAAGTATTTGCCAAAGTAATTAGTTTCTGTCTATGAATCACTACACACCACACTCAGGACACTCAGGACCCAACACCCACATGACCTTAAAATAAATTTGTGTGTTTAATTTTACCTCTTCCCCAAATAAGTATTTCCAGCTTTTTTCTATTTGTAATTCCTAACAAAACATGACGGGCAGCGAATAAGTTTAGGTAATCAAATAAATAATTAAAGTAAACAGCGAATGGATAAACATTTTGAGCTGATAAAAAAACCTTAAATAATATTTGCATTTAATCGAAATTGTTGAAGAACAATAGCATTAATATACTTTTACAAATAAAACAAAGAAATTATTCTTTTTTTTTTAAATAAGCAAAACCTGTTCAAAACAAATAGACAATCATGCAATCACAGAGTTCAAAAAGCTTTATTTGGTTCGAGTAATTAGTAGACAAACAGGCGATAAAAATATATAAAAATATGTCGATTCCATGGTAAAGCTGGGATACTGTCGATAATTTCTATTATCGATAACAATGGATAGCTCAGAATTCGCTATCGCTTTTAATATCGTTGAAATGTTTGTTTTTTATAGAGTGACACAAATTTAAAATATATTTTAGGGTTGACCCTAAAATATATCCCTGTAACTTCCCGCTGGTTTGTGTGCTGTTCTATGCTTTTGAACTGTTCGAGCTAAAACTCTATCATATTAATTTTCAAATTGATCTATTCCCAATACGCTCTAATTCCTGCATTTTCCTAAACACTGTAAAACACTCAAGATCGTTTAGCGATCGGATAAGTAATTTCCGACTTTTTTGAATAAATCACTTTCCCCGAATTTTTTCGTTCACGATATCTCACGAACGGTTTGTAGTGGTCGACTTAGATTTTATGATCCTGAAAATTGACTAGTTTCTGAAATCTAACCGATCGAAAGTTGCAAGAAAATACTTTGTAAAACGCTTTTTTCTCAAAATTTTTTTGAAGATATTTTGAAAGCTGGCGGTTCGAATCGGTACAAATTCACAGGAAATCTAAGTCCAGGTTGTAAGTGAATTGCATTCTTACAAGTACACATAAAAAATCATACACATACACATCCACATACACACAATATACACACACACACGCATAAATACATATACACATAGTGGCGGCCCTCAGAGTAAGTCAGGCAAGACTCCAAAGTCCTTAAGATGTAGAGATTTGGTGAGAACTAGATTTTCTTAAAAACGGGATGAAACCAATAGTTTCATAATTTTAATTCTCCTAGGGAGAAGTTAAAAAAACAGAAACAAATACAACCTTTAACTTCTCTTCCATCTGTATATAGATATGAGGGCGTAATTCCCAACTCTATAGCAGTAAATATATAATTTACAAAATAAATTACAAAATGATTTATATTTAATTATTAGAAACTGAAAGGTAATTCAAAATTACTTTTACCAAGTTTTTGACAAAACTGCAAGTCATTTATTAATTCTCCGCTATCAAGACGTCGAACTGTTCTTGCAATATTTCCTATGAAACTGCACCGCTCTGAAAAACTCTTGCCAAACTCTTTTTACGTTTGAATTTAAAGTTACAGCAATAAATTGTATGGAACTCCGATATCACGGCACTTAATTACAACAACCCCAAACTGTCAATGCAAACACTTCAAATAGTTTAACTCTTTAACTATTTCAAAAACGAATTTGCATTCAAATGCCCATAGACTTTAATGTTAAACAATTCAGCTTTATTTATGCGAATGTGTAAAATTAAAATGAATAATGCAGTTAAGCCAGAGACCAAAACAACGAAATAAAAAAATCTGTTTTTAAAAATAAACTGAACTTGAAATTTTATGGAAAAGCATTTAAATATTATTGAGTACAATAACAAGAGTGAAATGAAATAAATACATTTTATACGTTAATTTTTCACAATAACTGACATTGCACTTTGTTGTTGTTGTTTTTGTTTTTCGTTTTCTTTTTTTTTTCATTTCCTCGTATTGTTGTTTTTGTTTCCGCTACTGTGTCGTCCATTGTGTTGCCATCCAGTGTGGCGAAAATGAATTGCTGGGAAATATAATTAATCAAAATAACAATAACAGTGGCAGCGGTAGAGGCAGAGGCAGAGGCAAATGGCAACTGCAATAGCAGCAACACCACTGAGTACCGAACCAAATACCCGTACAACTTAATGAAATGATGAAACGGCAAAACTATGCATTTTAAATGGGGCACAGTAAAGCGAAATAGAGAAGACTTTAATTATAAATCGAATAATAACGTACGCGAGTGGTCAGTTTTCTGCACTCAATACTTATTTTAGAAAACTTATTCTATCGCTCATTTGCTAAAAAACGGCGCAACTCAATATATGTAATTTTATACTTAATGATGAAGAACTAATCTGTAGATTTTTATTCGTCTTGTATGAAAATGTCCTAGCAATAACTTGTTAACTTAAAAATAATGATTTTCTTCTGTAAATAATTTTTGTGACTTATGACGTTGTTTTAGTAAATGAGCGATATGTACAAATTTGTTTATAATATTTAAAAGACTGTGACGCATATAAAAGCAACGATTTTTATTATTCTACAAATGACCGCAGCTGGGAAACATAGAATCCGTCGTACATTTTATGTCGCCTTTTTGAACTGACAGCTAAATTGAAATAAACGGTTTCCCATCAGATCTATCACATTAAGTACTTGGCCCTTAACGCGAAGTACAAGTGTTGGTAAACTTTTAACTTTCGATGTACGTTAAATACTTTGGCAGATATTGTTTTGTTAAATTATTTTGTATTTTACAAAAATATATGATTTAAAGTTAAATAAATAATAAATAAATGCTTAAAGATCTTGCAAAAAAGCACCCGTTACGTCAACCTTCTGCGTCAATAAGTTAATGTC
The DNA here is from genome assembly GCA_963675445.1 of Linnaemya vulpina. Taxonomy (NCBI): domain Eukaryota; kingdom Metazoa; phylum Arthropoda; class Insecta; order Diptera; family Tachinidae; genus Linnaemya; species Linnaemya vulpina. The sequence goes on from OY776280.1 coordinate 31,209,307, forward strand.
TGTTAAAAAACTCGACGGATAACGTATGAAGGATATTATAAATCTCGGCCCTGAGTTTGCTTGCGTCACTTTTAATTCCCAGAACAATCACCAGAGGGCAGTTGTAATAAAAATTGAAGATAAAATTGACGGAAAATAAATGGCTGTAACGTATCCACTGTGGCTGACGACACAACATGAGAATATCCATGAGGTTGTGCACAATACTATTTGTTCTAGTACACAATTAAAAGCGAATGTGCATGTGTGGGTATTATCGAAAAAATTAATAAACATGTATGAATAAGAGTGTGTGTGTGTGTGTGTGTGTGTGTGTGTGTGTGTGCAGACATACATACGAGTGCCTATAACAAATGAAAAACAAAAATGAATAATATAAATAAATAAAACAGTAACAATAAATAAAGTCATGCATTTATGCCAGTAATGAATGAATGAATTGAACGAATAAACAAATGTTCACTCCATCACACACACACACACACACATGCACTGGGGACAAAATGAATATATTGAAAGAAATAAAGAAAAAAAAAGAGTTGCACAAAATAACTGTTTGTTTAATTTTCTTCTTACTCGCACGAATTCTTTGCTTTCTTTGTGAACTTTTTCGTTGCCATAAATATTGAAAATATTTGCAAAAATATGAAAACAGCCGAACGTGTGTTTGTATGGTTTTACAGGATTTTCAATTTAAATTTAGGGCATAACAATAACAACAACAAAAGAAGAGAGTATATAAAAATAAACAACCACAACAATTCTTTTCATAAACTTCAAATGCAAAGTGCGTAAACAACATCCACTTCAATTTAAAGGACTTGTTTTCACAACTGCAGTTGTTGCGAGCGCTGAAACCGCCTTGAAAAGGAAGTAAAACTCGCTAATATTATTTTTTCATGCATCTCAACCGAACTCCAGTTTAAAAATCTAATAAAATAGTATTTAAATAATAATAGTATTTTCGGGATATAATGATTTTTTATTATATTTATATCTTTTACAAATATGGGAGGGTGTATGTAGAGGTTTGTTATTCCCTGTGCAACTTCCTCAATATTTATATACGACCGCTTAAAGTTTATAATTATATTCTGGATCCTTATGAACACGGAAGTCGAATAAAAAAAAATTGGCTGTCCGTCTGTACATGTAACGCGATTCCCGAATCGCTAGGCAAGTTTTAAATTTTCTATTGATTTATATTATATTCGAAAAATTCAAAATACGCCTCCAGAGCTGGAAAACTTAAACTGTTTACATAAAGTAAATAGATAAAGCATATTTCTTCTTTTGCTAATTAAAACTATTTTATGACTCAGGAACAATTAATTGGTATTAAAAATCGAGCAAACTAAAACTCGAATCCAAGCTTGGATAACTGAACCATTTCTTTTTTTTTTCTTTTTGTACGTAACAACAAAACCAACTCAAAAAACTGTTTCCTTTTTCTTTATAAATCAAACCGATTTAATACTTTTGAAAGACATTTCTTGAAATTAAAAACTAGGAGATCCCAAAAGGCAACTCCAGAGCTGGAAAAATCATTTATTTAATTTTTTAGAATAACTATCTATTTTACAAAAATATTTTCCATGTAATTTTCTTCGTCTTTATATTATATATACAAAACTGAATTTTTTATAGAAGAACCAGCAGCCAGTAGATGACCTATAAATAAGCAGTTCAAGAGCATAAAGACAAACTTAACCACTTTATAAACAACGTATTTCTTTAAAAAAAAAAAATTCGAGCAAAATTTCAAATTCTATTTCAAAGTTGGGTACATAATATTTCTCGCAAAAAAAGTAACCACCAAAAACATTTTATTTAATTTTTAATTAAAAATGCTTCATATTTTTAAAATAAAGTTTATTAGTGCTAGAGTTTAAAAAAGCCAAAGAACAGATTCAGAGCTGGAAAATGTATACCTCTTTATATATCAAAAGAAATAAATTAACAACTCTTTTTAATCGAACATATTTGATTTATTGGAAAGGAGGCCATTTATATTAAAAATCAAACGATAACTGAAAATAATTCTAGGGTTAGACAATTAAGACTTCTTTTATGGATTGAATTATTGGAAACAGTCCTAAATGGATGGCTATTGAAATTAGAAAAATCCATTATACGGTTCCAGAGCAGGAAAAGTTAAGACTATTTTTAAATAAATTATAGAATTCACCATCTGCAACTAATTTTTATTTCTTTTTATACTTTCAGAAATATTAAACTGGTAGAAAAAAATACAACAAAATCAAAAAGACGATTCCAGGATTGGACTATTTTATCTATTAAATTTATTAGACATAACGTTACATAAAACTTCTCCGATAGATTAACACTTTGTTGGCTATAAACTCAAGTCTGACAGCTTTTGAGTTCTTCAAGTTTCGCAAAGAAAGGAAATATTTTTAAATCCAAAAAAGCAGCACTATCACCATCATATACCTTTTCATTATGTATTTCACTGAATAAATTTAAATAACGCGTAAGTAGATTTATCGGTAAATATTATTTCAACTGCTTAAACGTCTCAGTCTTGCCAAACCCTTTATTAGCAAATTACTCCAGCACAGAAAAGGCCACACGTAAGAGATCTCCAACATGAAAATTATTGAAAATAAAGTAATAAATAAACTGACCGATATGTGAGCAGTTTATTATTAATAATAAAATGAAAAATCCATAAAGAAGAAATGAAATACAAAAAGTTTTTCATGGTGCATTCACTGAAATAACAACTTCAGTAACAGAAGGGTTTTTTCTTTGCAATTAATCAATAAAATGTTCGTCGTATGCCTGCCATCCAAGAACTTTTTTTTTACTTTTTTGCCGTAAAAGTAACATAAAATAATGGAAAATAAATTATATTTCTTACGAATGCGAGGCACAGTGCTTTCGGAGCCAATAATATTTTGGTAGGAGTGGAGTTGTACTTAAAGGATTCTAGAACAGTGAGTTGTTTCTGTAACTCAAGTTAGAACTCGTAGTATCGAAAACATTGTTATCATTTTAGGATATAAAGGAAAAGTCAAAACATATTTTATTTTTATTTATTTTTTTACAGCAGGATCAGGCCAAAAGCTAAAACTTTTCTGATCGTTTTTTATGCATATTTTTTGTAGCAGACTGCTGAACTAGAATATTTATTTAATATACTTTCACTAGTTCATAATAACACCAAATATCCATACCAATCGATCGATTAAAAGCAGCAAAGTTTAAAGTTATTTCTAAATTATTTGCGATAAAATTAAAATCAACTACTACATATAAGGCCATATCGACAAAAAGGTAAAACTATAAAGAAATGTATTTCATTTGTAACACTATCGACGCTGTCTTACCCCCAAGTTCCGTGGACTCATTCGCCATTTAATGTGAAATTATGCTGAACGCATGTCTTCGACATATTTGATTATCAGGGACATGCAATAATAATATATCGACTCATAACCGCCATAAAAGCTTAAAGGACCTGCAATTCAGATTTTCTGATACCACTCTATTTACGTTCATTTTCAATCCATCAGTTCCCGAACGAAGTCTCTAGCTCTTCTGAGGGCTTGGGAAAACCGACTTCAGGTACGGACAGACGGACATCACTTAATCGTAATCGCTATTCATAAGAGTCCAGAATATTAATGTTGTAGAAATTAAAAGAAATATAAATAACCATGAACACTGATGATGAAAGTGTAGCGGGTTTCGAAAACAACTGTTCTGCTCTGTTGTGTGATTTTTATATACAAAATTGATGTTGTCTTTCCATTGTGCTCTGGAATATATACATATGATAGTCTTCTGAATCAAAAACATTTTTCGAAATCCCATCAAATTAAATCTAATAGAAAAAACTCCCTTTTCAATAAAATTCAGGCCTTAGAAATATATTTGTTTTCAAATTTAACTGAAAAATATTTATTTCTTCGTTCGCCATTAAGATATTACGAAACGTACAAAAAAAAACTATGAGTTTTTAAAAACAGATATTTTCAAACAAAACGACTGTGGATTGAAAACTCTTAACTCCAGCAATTTTGTGTGATAAAAAAAATTGCCAAAACTTTTATTTTAATATGTGCAACAAATTTAATATGCCAACTGAAAAAACAGAAAACTATCTTTGAATTAATGACATGCAAGTCCACATTAAGACACTGTGCCGTGCAAAAGAGGCGAAGCCAGTCAATGTGAATATTAATTCATACAAGTCAGGCGTGAATTTAAAATGGAAGTTTTCATGCGCATTTTGCAACTAAGTGCAAAAAGTTAAAATAATTATTTATTCTTCGATTGTAAATATACTCATCTATCACTGAAAATATTTATTATCATATACTTTTTCCATTTAAGTTGAAAGTGTTGCAGGCTTAAGCACTTCAATTGAACACTCGTAAGCGAAGTTATTTAAAAATAATCTTCAATTAATTGTTTATTATTCACCGATCATCTGCTGCATTAATTATTGGCAATATTATGTTATGCTTTTCCTGCTTTTGTTAACAAAAAATTATATTTCATCCGACTTCAACAAGAAGTACAAAAAAATTATTATCAACTTGTTGGAGTATTTTCTCAGAACTCGGCATTCATTATAGTACTTGGAAGTTATTTGTTTCATATATACAACTCTTGATATTCGCCAAGATATTCACTTAAACAATATTATAATATAAAAAAATATTCAGAGCTACGCACGGCTGGGTACAGGACACGTTAAATACTTCAGTCAACAGCACTGCAAGGAGCGACCTCAACATCTAGACTGAGACCTGCCGATGGTCATATTTAATAAATATATTTAATGAAAATATTTTTAATGAGAAAAAGCGATTAGCAAGTTCAGGTATTGATTTTAAGTTGGTGTACAAGCTTTCAACAAAAAAAAATTGTATTGCAAATAACGAACAAACATTGATTTAATGATAATTCGCACACAAGTGCCTTTTGAACTACTACACTGATGCCCTCAAAAAGGATAATTGCATATTGAAGTGCTCTATTATTTTGCATTTAAAAATTAATTTTGTTTGTATGTTTGTGTGCTTCTGTTATAATAACGTTAGTTCTGTTAATTATCGTGGATTATGAAAAGGCAGCGAAAAATCCAATTATTATGGATTTTCCGTAAACAAAATTCGATTCGCGAATTCCATAAGGAAAAAACAACATTTTTAATTATTTAAAATCCCATATATCCCAAGTTGTTTATGTGCCAATTAAACACAAGCATTTTATTTAGTTTTACATTAAATTATCATTTATTATAATTATACAAATTGCATGTATGCGAGTATTTATTTATTTGTTTGTTTTCGTTTTATTTTTCATTTTTAATAATTTAATGTCATTTGCATGGTACCAGCAAGAGTTTGTAGCAAATTAAAAAATTCAGCTACACAAAAATAAAAATGAAGCGATTAAGGCAGTGAAGCAATCAGCCACTAGATTTTCTAAATTGCCTGCAGTTCATCGAAGTACGTTATTGAATGGTTTTGGGTAATAATAAAATTTGAACAGTTTCACAATTGATTAAAAAAATTTTATAAATAAAGCGGTTAATAGTTTTGCAAGCGCAATACGAAATTGGTTTTTATTTCACTATAGCTTGTTGTTGTTAGCTTAAAAATATTACAACAACAATTTAGACATTCTTAAATAAATTGAACTTTATCCAAGAACAAACAACTGGTTGGGTTAATTAAGTTTGCAGTGTGGTTTTCGAAATCATATTATACTGGGTAACAACAGTTTTCTCATACTTTTTAGATTTGGCACACAACGAACTCATGATTCATGTAATTCATTGTAATGCAATTTTAGAAAATCGTGGATAATATTAAAAGAATGGATGGTTAAATTTGGGAGTACAATATATAAAAAAGACATTTTATTATTCATGTCACTTTGCGGCAGTGCTGACGAAAGAAAGTGGATTTTGTTGCATATTTTTTTCACTTTCACTATGAAAAGTTTACACCTTCGTTATTTATATAAACGGACAACAACTAACACAGCAGATAAATTCTTTATTAGGGTGATTGTGGGATCGGTCTCAAAACCTTTGGCTTGGCAGCCACTGCCGCAACCGCTTTAGCCAACAACAGCATATGAATTTATGACACTTTATGAATGCCCCTCTTATTTTTAATAAATAATTTAAATGTGCAATAAGCAAGAATATTTTGAAACGATGGTTCTGTTTTAAATAATTTTTTTAGCGCTGAAGCTTACGTTTATTTGAATGGATGCGCCCATAAGTAAACTGTTGTATTTGGGGTGCTGATAGTTCTCAAATGAAAGTTGACATAGAAATATATCGAGAAAAACGACTGTTTGGTATGTTTTATATGGAATAATTGCTCCGTACAACTCTGGAAAAGATGATGCTCAAAAGGTTTTTTTATCAATTGATCAACGATGATCTGCATGAGCTGGTGTCAACCAGATGGCACAATATGTTACACAGTTTTGGAGGACAAAACTTGCCACGTTATTGTCGGTATGCGGCTACATGTGTCAGACACATTATCGTATATTTAACCTCATATGTCACAAAATATATCTAAATTATATTGCAAGAAGTATATCTTTTGAATATGTGAATTTCATGTCAATTCAAAAAAAAGTATCTTTATATTTTATTCCATTTCAAAGTTCTATATCTCTTTGAAGAATAAGAGAGGAATATTTTTCTTCAACAGTCGGTGAATGAGGAGGCTTTGATGTGATGGTTGTATAAATTTGAAGTCAGTTTTTGAACAATTGATACGGCTTTAAGCTATAGCAGACTAAGGAAATAAGAGCCATGACTTGTATGGGCCCTTGGAGAAGGATATAATCTAAACAATCATAAATTTATTTTATAACATTCTTGGATTTGAAGGTTTAAATTACTTTTCTTAATTACAACTGCAGGCAGCAAATAATACACACGAAATCGTTATTTGAACACTTGATTTATCATGTTGCATATTTGGAATGTTTCCAATAATTAAACAAAACAAACAAACTATTTTCATTGTTTGACGCACAAGTAGCAGATAAAGTCAACTAACTAACTAACGTATTTGTTATATTAATTCAACTTAATAGTGCTTTAATAAAAATGTCAAACAATACCAAAAGTATTTGCCAAAGTAATTAGTTTCTGTCTATGAATCACTACACACCACACTCAGGACACTCAGGACCCAACACCCACATGACCTTAAAATAAATTTGTGTGTTTAATTTTACCTCTTCCCCAAATAAGTATTTCCAGCTTTTTTCTATTTGTAATTCCTAACAAAACATGACGGGCAGCGAATAAGTTTAGGTAATCAAATAAATAATTAAAGTAAACAGCGAATGGATAAACATTTTGAGCTGATAAAAAAACCTTAAATAATATTTGCATTTAATCGAAATTGTTGAAGAACAATAGCATTAATATACTTTTACAAATAAAACAAAGAAATTATTCTTTTTTTTTTAAATAAGCAAAACCTGTTCAAAACAAATAGACAATCATGCAATCACAGAGTTCAAAAAGCTTTATTTGGTTCGAGTAATTAGTAGACAAACAGGCGATAAAAATATATAAAAATATGTCGATTCCATGGTAAAGCTGGGATACTGTCGATAATTTCTATTATCGATAACAATGGATAGCTCAGAATTCGCTATCGCTTTTAATATCGTTGAAATGTTTGTTTTTTATAGAGTGACACAAGTTTAAATCATAAAAAAGCAAAGAAATATATTTTCATTATCAATGAAACGGACGCCGCATTTGCGGCCGTATTTCGCCGATAACTTCTCGGATGTGGATTTCAATTATCTGTGATTATCAACGTGGCTTAACATAACCCTAAATAATATAATCGAATGGGGTTAATTCACACGATCTTATTGGTCAAGAGGTAGTGCACTTTCTAAAGTATCACAAGCAAATATATTGTTACGTTTTTAGACCTTTTCGTAAAAACGGTTTTATTATTTATCCTTCAAGGATTCGTTTTATTGCATCAAATTAAAACACGGACAAATTAATTTAAGAAATATAATGCGGCAACTCTTTATTTATTACTTAACACGAGTATTTGTACTACTCAACCCTCAGCGATGTTAACACGTCTATGTTTGAAATCACTCTGACTCCTGTATTTCGGCTACAAGCTTTTCCTGCATCTGCTGAGAGTTCTGTTTTATTTCAGTTATTTCGGCTACAAGCTTGTCACTGTTGATCCTTGATGCCTCCTGCATCTGCTGAGAGTTTTGTTTTATTTCAGTTATTTCGGCAACAAGCTTTTCACTGCTGATCCTTGATGCCTCCTGCATCTGCTGAGTGAGTTTTGTTTTAATTCACCTTGTGCATCACTGATTCCTTTTATCTGGATCATCATAGCAGCGAACATTGAATTTATGTCCATGCTGCTGTTCGTGGCAGGAGGGCATACTTGCACATCATCTTTGTCCTCAAACTCGTATGTCCCGATGTCCATGCCGCGATTCTTAAACTCATCTATCAGCCTCTTCTGCAGTTCAGCCTTATTACCTGCAGTTGGCAATTCCAGCTTACTGAGCTCCTTTTTCAGCTGTTCAAATTTTAGCTCATCAAATTTCATGGTTATTTATTAAAATTTTTTTTAATGTCCTTTTTTCTTTCTTAAATTGCAATGTCCTTTTAATTATTTTTGCAATCCCACTTCTGACACCAATTGTTACGTTTTTAGACCTTTTCGTAAAAACGGTTTTATTTAAATCTATTTCTAATCTTTGTAACAATATTGTATATAATCATTGCTATATAACGAATATTTTATTTACTCACATACATGCATGCTTATGGCCACACATACATAGATAAAAAATTAACTAACGTACACAAAAAAATAATGCTTTTCACACACTTGTAATCCATTAATTAACGGTAACATTACTGGAGTTTTCAAACTGTTGGTGCTTTTTTTTCTACCAACAAATACCATCAAACACAACACTCGTTTGTGCATTCACACAAACTCGTAGTAGTAGGGTGATCGTATATTTTGAATATAAAAGAATTGAAAAAGTATTTTCTTCAGAAAAGATGAAAATTTTTTTAATTACAAATGTTTACTACTTTTGTGGTATAAATTTAGAAAAATCATAAAGCAAAAATTATTTGATATTTTGCGAAATTAATTTCTTTCACTGTGATACAAATTTCTTTGGAATATTCACCCTTAGCGTGTTTGGCGTTTCAGGCCTTTAGAAACATGTTGTAATAGATTAGAGAAAATTTTTGGTTCCGTCTTTAAAGTATTACAAACTATCGAATTTTCAAGGCGTATACGCCAAACGCAATAAGGGTGGTTATTCCATGCATATGGCTGCCGCGGCTGGCCTCAAAAGGCATCTTACCGCGATCTCTTCGAAAAAGTCGACCTAAACAGCCACAGATTCTATATATTTGGGTGTACGTACTGTACGAGAACTCTGATGTCTTGGTATGTCAAGAATGGAACCATTTTTAGCAATAAGGTTGAATATAGCGGGCACTATTGGTCCTTCTCTGCGACCAAATTGTGTAAATTCGTGTAAATTCTGTCTTTATTTTTAATATTAATTCTCAATAGAAAGTCCAACGTAGATCCAGCATAAATCGATTTTTTTGTGTGTGTAACAATTTTATAATGAAAAAAGCATACGAGAAGTGTATCAAACCGATGGTAACATGCTTTTCTTAAACTATCGTGTTGCCGCTTGACTATTTTTCTTCCTGTCCTTCTTTTCTAAATTGTTTTCCATATTTTTTAGCAAAAAATTTTTTGGTTTGAATTTTCTTAACTACTTTACAAAGTGCTTGCCCTTTTACCGGGTTCGCTCAAACCATAATTTTAAAATTTTTAATTGTGAATAATTTGTATCGAACTATTTGTTACCATTTTAATATTTTCTTATTAATTATATAAGTAAAAAATGCTCATTATAATACTTGAGATAACTTTGTATTTGTTTTAAGCAAAAGTGTAGTGGTGGCTTTTGAAAACAGCGTTGTTATACTCTGCTTCCAAAGTTGAAAATTAAATTGATGTTGATTCCTTCTTAGACCTTTAGGGAATTCATCATGTCCTACGCGCTCTATTCCATGAATTATAATTCAATTTACTAAAGTAAAGAAAGCTCGTAATAAATAATTGAAGATTCTCAATTAATTAGCTGGATATTATTAATAATAATTTTCTTGTTAATCGAAAATGAACAACTTTATAAGTAGAGAAAAAATAGTGACCTAAAAACGACTTTAAATTTCTTTTCCTGGAATATGAGACTTTTAATGAATCCAATTGTTTGCCAATTGTTTTTATATTCTGCTATCGAATGAACTGCAAATGAGTGAAATATGAAATTTCTGGTTCTTATTTCAATATTTCTAATTTTTTTAATTTTTTCCCCACTTTCGACTTAAAAAAGCGCCGTACAATTTCCATTCGAACTAAGAAATCTAATAGCGGCCACCCTAATCCTTACGTGTGTACTTTATTTTTGCAATAGAGAATAAAGTTTATCTTAAAACAACGCCAACCAAGTTTAAAAAGCAAAAAATTAAAAACGGGAATTACACAATCGGCTTTATTTTTAATCGTGATAAGCCATTGAAATAGTTAAAACAAACGAAAATGTTAACCCAAAAAAGAGATGTTCAAATAAACATGTTCTTTTAGTTCGCTGGGAGTTGTTGAAATTCAAAATACAAAGAACTTTAACGAAAGTACAAGTTCGTTAGGCTTTAATTTATTTCCCTAATAACTATAATTAATTTAATGTAATTTGTTTAATTGAGACTTGTTAAATTAAAGTACAACTAACTAATTCAAATTATGAATTCTTATTAAAGTTATTATGTAGAGAAAACTAATTTATTTCGATAATAATGGGCTGTTGTGTGGAAGTCATATTGGCCCCTTCACAATAGTTCAGGTCTTTTATTTATTCTGTCTCACTTAATTGGCCTGATTAAATTGATTTAGCCAACTGTAGTCTAATTTAGTAAATTTTAATTAAATTAATGTAGATCGTAAATATTTCATATCTTTTGTTATATTAAAAATATAAATCAGAAATAAGTCATATAATTTTCCATTGCAAAGGTCAATTGTTTAGTTTTTGTGAAAATTATTTAATAATCATTTTTAATTTTTCCTAACACAAATTCTTTCATGGGGGACATATTTTATCTCGAAATTATCAAGAGCTGTAAAAGAAATATTAAAATAAAATATAAAAATAGCAAAATGAGTTGCGATGCATGCACAAGCATGCTGCTGCCTCTGCAACAATTAGTGGCATAACGATTAAGGAACCGGTGTCTCTTGATGTTGTGGGCTTAAAAGTACTGTACAGTGACATGAATTGTCAGATGGATGGATTTTGCAAAGCCTTGAGTTCTTTAAACGATTTAACGATTCATGTATTAAAACTTTAAACTTGGCCAAACAAAATTAAAGCAACACCGATTTAAGAGATATTTCACTTAATCGTATAGTTGTTTTTATGTGAATTCAAAGTCTGAGCACATTTCGGGGATTCACACTGCAGTTATAAGGTCATGAATAGTAAAATAATAGCACGAAAAATATGACTGGAGTGAACAACCCATGATAATTTAGTCTGCTAGAGGAATTTTTATGTATAAACTAAAGCAGCTGCTGCCTTGTTATGAGCCGACTGCTTTCTTTGGCCGAATGCTTTTTTCTGTTATCGAAAGACATAAAAATGTTAAAAGTTTTTTAGCCGGGTTTTATTCATGAATTATAAATAAGTAACGACGGTAAATATATATCTACTATCGACATGTCGCCCAAAGAATTACAACCTTCTGGTTCAGACTATTTTACAACAAAACACAAGCATACCTGAAAACGTGCGTTATTTTAAGACTTTTTGTATGCAGCACAACAACAACCTTTTTCAAACTGGTCTACAATATTAAAGCTTTATGGCAATATGACTAAATAGCACACAGTGTGAAACCCCTTATTAAATATAATATATTTTCGTATTTAAAAGAATTACAATTAAATAATTTAACAGATTTTGGGTAGAACACAACCAATTTTAAGGTTATTTATTTAAGTTTAAACTTAAATCTCGAGCTGGTTAATTACATATATTTTTACAACGGAAAAGATAAATTTTTTAAATAAATTTACATATTGATTTCTTTCAAATTTATCTCAATTTTTATTATTTATTTAAATTTTTATTATTTATTACAACTATTTCAATGTTATTTAAGGAATCGTCTATAGCGGAGTCACCCATTTGTCTTGTTCTTGCTAATTTTATTTTACCGGTCTTTAGCCCCATAAAACAATTTTCCCTTATTTTCTTTTCTTATTCCCAAACTATTTCTGCAATAACTTCGAGCGAACGCTAAAATTTTAAGAATCATTTTTTGGCTTTTTCATTAATTTTCCTTTGCTTTTCCTAAAAATGTAATTAAGAACTTCTTTCTTTTTAATTTAGCCATTATAGTTTCCATATAAAGTAAACGAAAGAATTATATATAAACACACAATATATTTTGATCCTTTTAGTGCAACTACAGAAACATAAAAATTAAAATGTTCATTCCCACTTACCTACAGAAAACATACGAAACAACTGCTTCAACATGAAAATAAATAGAAATAAAATATTAGCAGCCGTTGTATTTGTAGTTTATGCTGCATAAACAGGAAGTATTTGTTTTACCACTATCAAACGAAACGAACTTGTAATGCGCCAAAATATAAACCTGCAAACATGCACCAACACTTATAACGACACCAGCAACAGCCCCAGTCCTTCTAAGCACCAGCTCGAATTGAGTCGTGTGAATACACACAATGCAGCACCGACAACAACACAATACGTACTTCAGTGCATAAATGTTTTCTGTTTTTTTCTTCGCAGATTAGTTGTTGTAGTTGTTTTAACATCAATTGACAAACATTATTTTAAAACAGTTAGACTAGCGAAAGGATTTAGTCACGAAACGAAACAAACAGAAAAAAGAATCATAAATGAAATCGAGATGTATGCAGTCGTTGGCAAATAGTTGTTGGTTTTATAGCCTGCACCTGCACGCTCACACACTTGCACTACTAACAAATCTGTAGTCGACACAAATGCAACACTAAATGCAAGTGTATTTGTTTATTAGTGTTTAAGTGTATTAGAGCTTAACACATTTTGTGATTTGAGTTCATATCCGGTTTCCGGCTTGGCAGTTGCCTAACAACCCGCACAATACTACAAATGTTTCCTTGTTTGCTATTCAAAATTTCACCAGCAATCAAATAAAGCAGCCGCAGCAACTCATCATCAACATTTTAAGTAACACAAATTCACAAACACACACGTACGCACCCACGTTCATGCATTATGAAAATCGTCCACTAAATTTATAAAAACAAATTAATGATTTTGGTAATCATGACAAAATGGCCCGAGCATTAGTTTTTGCTCGAAACCAGCAACAATTTACTGGGAGTTGTATTTTCTGGTAAAAAATTGCGCGCGATTTTCATGCTTCGTCTACGGTCATGTCGTTCTTAATGGCTGCAATCAACATTTTCATTATTTTGCATTAATTTTTATTGAATATTTATTTCAGTTTCGTTATCGATTCCATATCCGTTTACACGTTAACAAACCACTTTAATTTCGGCCGCATTCTATTTACCCTGCGATTAATTTTGTTTGGCAGGAATAATTATTTCGCTGTTATATTTTTACTCGAGTAGGAAATCCCTTTTTGCTTTTCGAATTGTATCTGATTTAAGGATCTGGCTGAATTTTTTTGATAGAATTTTGTGGCTTAAGATTCCGGTACAGAAATGTCCTGGCATTAAGCAAACCGTTTTATAACTAAACACTTGTTATCCTGACGTTTTATTTTGCAACATAAAATGTTCGTTTGCCGTGTGACTTCGTTGTTATTTCTTTTTTTATTTCCTTTTATTTTACGACTACCCAATCGTTTGTCAAATTGAAAGACATTGAACGCATGCGCATGAAGGAATTCGCTCTTTGGAGAAATTCACCTCAATGTTTTGATTAGTTTTAAGGTTTTTGGAAAAATGTATTCTCTGTTATTGTTGCAGCGTTTCATAGTGTGGAAAAAACATGTGCGTTTTCCAATAGACTTCAAGGGAAATTTGGAAAGTAGTTGATATCATGAAGTAGTACTCCGCACAAATATTTATGCAAACAAGCATTCGATTGATTTAAATTTATTTTGTACGCACTTTCGAGTGCATTTTAAGGTCTATGACATTTAATTTAATTTGAAACATTTTAGACTATTTCTCGAACGCCTTTGGCATGTTATTTTATAGTCAATGTCATGTCTTGGCTCGTTTAAATACTTGAAAGTCACTAATTAAGTTTTAACTTCTCAACTTTTTTAAAGGATCGTGCTCTGGAAATTTTTAGTTCTTCTGTTATTTTTAAGGTGAAAGACTCTTTATTTTAAAAAAGTTATAATTTGTTTTTTTAATATTTCGTCACTACTTTGTGTGAATTAATTTCCTGAAGAAGTCATACAAAGAAGTGACGAAATATTGAAAAACAAATTATAATTAAATATACTAGTGAAAATCATTTAAAAGTGTGTTGTAATAATAAAATGTTTGTGATAATTTTAAGTTTTTTGACATATAAATTAAAAGATAATTTAAGCACGGTCATATTTTTTAGACAATTTGTCAACAATTTCGTCAATATGTCTTCCACGAAATTATATTATCTTGTAGCCATCGTGCAGTATGTTTTAAAGACATGGTCAACTGGGTTATTGTGATTGATTATGTAATATTTTTCATTCACATTCTCTTTCCAATTTATTTACTTATTTTATTATTATTATTATAAATTTTTTAATGAGGCACTATTAAAAAAACTCACGAAATTGAAATTCCGGAAATTATTATCACATAAATTTAAAAAAGCCTTGAGTTACATTAAACAAATTTTACAGGAAACGAAAACTTTCTAATAAAAAAAATATTACCAAAAACTTAACTTTAACATAAAAAGTTTTGAGAAGAGCTTTATTTTTAATTAGGGGAGTGTACTATCTTCCAATTATATTTATTGTGATTAGGGCTGCCACCGACTCCTCTTTCGGCGGTATTTCAGTTGGGCGAAATATCATTATCGGCAATAGTTGCACCCGATACTTGGCTGTCCTCTAAATTTTAAATTTCTTGCACAACTAATTCAACTGTGAAAGCAAGTTTTAGGCTAATTAAAAGCCAGACAATAAAATCAAATCGTTTTCTATCATTTTCGAAAATAAAAGAGTAAGTGGCTACAAAAAAAATCTGTATCTTTTATCTCTCATTTCATACTTCCCGCAAGGATCAAGTATAAGCGAAAGTGAAGGGAAAGGAAACCGGAAATCAAATTCAACTATAAAATAACTAGAAACTGGCGCATAGAAACTACCAAAAAACTGCTCAATGATAACTTTCAATTTGCTAAAACAGAATCAGCAGGAATAAAATTAAATTGAAGAGTTGAAACAGAGTTAATTGAAGCTAAAATTTAACACGAATGTGTGGGGTAATGAAGCAAATTTTGAGGTTTCCAAATTCCCTTAATATTTTCATCTCAGTCTGAAACAACGCGAACTGTTTCCGTTGCTTAACAACAACACCCTTTAAAACCTTGTATTTATTTAAGCAAAACAACAACATGTTAGAGAATTAAATATTTACTTTTCAATAGTAAAATATTAATATAAAGCAATAGGAGTTTGAATCTGGTGAACTTCAACTATGAAATGATAGAAATTATGGGGTCATTATAACTGCTGTTTACTTTCACTTAAATGATAATGAAATTTTTAAGTTTTTTATTCTATTTTTCTTTTTCGTTTCTAAAAAACATGTTAATTAAATGATAACTTTTTACTACACAAAAAGTAAACTTAATTGTGTTAAGTGTGGCTGATTCGAAATGTATGTAAAAATGGATGGAAAAGCAAGTGAAAATTACTGATAGTAAGCATCTGTATGTGTGTGTGTAGTACATGTCTGTGTGCCGATTATGTGTTCATTTTACTGGCTCTTATTAATTCATATAATTTTATATGACATCGCACATACAACAACTTGAAGACCAAAGTAAACATTTCATTCTGCTTGCGAGTCGGTCAGTCTATTTGTACATAAACACACACACACACATACACACACACGAACACACTCAGTTACAATTTTACGGGCAGCATTTAATATTTTTAACTACAACAACACCAAGAACCACTGTAGTTGCCAACACAAAACATTATTAAGTTAACTGTGAAAATATTTTTCAAGTTTTAGTCAAACACACTTCAATTCCATAAAAATTCTTCTTTTGCTACTCCTTCCTCTGTGTCCATCCACAGCAACATGAGTTTTTTCTCTTTTTACTTCCTTTTTTTTTTTGTTATTTCCAACAAAAATTATAAAATGAGCAAAATACTACCGAAATTTATGGAGGGCATTGCATATATACGTCGTATCGAATATGTAAAAGCAAACAAATATATTTAACTGCCAATTTCAGAAAATGGTAATAGAGAATTTTTCTAACACAAACACAGATTCATGTATTTGCACATTCGTACCATACACATCAATTCACATAGAAGTTTCACTATAGGTCACAGGTGTTTTTGAGGAATTTAGCAAAAATTAACCAACGCATATATTATTTTTTAAGGATAAACTGCCAAAAGCATGTTCTTTTACGAACTCCATAAAATAATTTATTTAAAAGACTGTAAGCCTTAATCCCAAAAAGATATTTCAGGTTTATAAGCTGCTTATAAGACACATTATGTATAAAAAGTTTGTCTTATGAGCAGTTGATAAGCGAAATATATTTCTGCGAAAAAAATGGACGAGTTGCTGAGAAGACAAAGAAAAAGCCCCTCAATTGATCACTTTGAATTTTTTAGAAAAATTTTGGGAAACAAGAAACAGCACATAATTAAAATTGAAAAGTATAAAGTAAAAAGTATTTTGTATTCACATAAATTGTGTAGTTTAACTACTGGTTGTGGTAAATAATATAAAAAATCTAAAACAACAATAAAAGAAATCATATTTTTTAAATTTATTTTTAAAAACCCAAACGAACACTTTTATTTAATGCACAAAAACTGGCATTTAGCACAAAATATAACATCAAAACTACTTTCCAAATCATGTTCACATCTTTTCGTAGGCAAACAACAGATTAAAATAATTTGCATCTAAAAAGTATAGCAAAACTGTGAAATACATAAGAAAACATGAGCACTAATAAGAATTAGTTGCGACATGCAACAGAAGTTTTAGAAAAATTCCGAATATTTAACGATTTTATCAGAATTAATATTTACGATCCGATATTCAGAAGCCAAAAAGCCAAAAATTGTTTCCCTAATTCTATTTATAGACCCACTGTGCCAGACTGTAAAATTTTCTTTGATGATTGTTTGTGGGGCAATCGAAAAAATTTAGAAAAAAAACACGGCAGCATAAATATTTTCCAGAAAGAATTAAGCAAACGCACACCATCACGTGTAGGCGAATAAATGAATACCCAACGAACGCCGCCTGAAGTTTATTAAAAATCGCAAACGATTTGACAGGAAACTGCAGTTGAAAAATTACAAATATATTCTAAATATATGCTAATATGAAAGACGTTCGCACTTTTGAAATATACGATTTTAAAAGCGTAACCACTGAATGCTAACAAAAAAAACTTTTAATTCAGACAGAAGTTTGTTGAGTTAAACAGCTTCCAGTAGTGTAGGATTCTATAAGACTGCCTATTAGTTTTATACAAAATTGTTTCACTGAACAAACACGTAACTGAGCCAAAATATTTTTCATTAGCATTTAGTGGTTACGCTTTTTTGATTGCGTATTTCATACAGACAATCGAGTCAGCAAATACATTTTTAATATACAATCGATTCTTGAGTTGGAAATTACTGGTGATTTCAAACATTTCAATAATTTTTATTGAAGGGTGAGCCATGTATTAAATTAAATTTGAACCAAAATTTAATTCGAATCTGACAATACTTTTTGGCATTCTCTTCTGCCACAAAATTCATTGCGTTATCTTCATTGAACGTTTAAGCAACGTTGGCATTGACTGGAAATTAGGTCCAAAACGAAGACTAATTGAGAGTAGCAGAAATATGTCTCAGGGATTGAACTTACATAAGTTTATTGCTGAAGTTCGTGAAACTTGTTGACGTGAACGTGTTCGTACACTTAAATATTTATACAGAAGTTAAGATCAAAAGTGTGCATGAGAATCCATCACCATGAACTCATTATCATTCTCCAGAATGAAGTATTTCACGCACTGGTTTACTTCGAATTTGACGAAAAGATCTCGACATGATGTCTGACAAAGTTCAATTGATTCAAGAGTTAAAGGCACCTGAATCTCTGCTTTCTTTTCGCTTTGGAAGATGGCTCAAAAAGAAACTTCACGATGATGCAAATTTCGCAAACAAAAAAATTATCTTTTCGGATGAAGCTCATTTTCATTTGGCTGGAAACGTTACTAAGCGAAATTGCCCATATTTCTTTGAAAATGAGACTGGCGCGACGATTATGGTCAATGGAGGCAACTATAACACCACGATCACCGATTTTTTTTGTGATCGCTGTGAACGATTTTTGTTCTCAACAGGATACTGAACGTCACAATCGATTTATCGCGTCAAATATTTGAAGGCTGTTTATTTAGACGAAATGATAATATCAATTAGACGCCAAAAGCTGCGATTTCATAACTTTGGACTATTTTCTGTGGGGCGCCATTAAGGACAAGGGTTACATCGACAAACCAGAGACAATTGAGCATTTAAAGGCCAACATTCGTGGTGTTATTGCCGAGATACGATCCAACAAAAATTCGTCCGATGAAATAGACGAATATAGCGAAGTTCCAAAGCATTTTTATACTATTACATTTTTAAGTTTAAACCCTTTAATTTCAATAAATTGAAATTTAACAAACAAAATGTTAATAATGATCGAAGGGAAAAATATTTGATGAAGATGATGAAATAGATTTCAGCAGTTGCAACAGAATTATTTTTAGGAGATGCAAGAAAAGGTGAGGGAGAGAATCATTTCATACAGAGAAAATATATATTCCTTGTGCTTTGTTTCTCAACTTTACGACTTTACAGCTTCGTCATCAAACATGATTAAACATGTACACAAACTGATAAGGACTCAGATCACCTCTACATTAAAACCATTTCGTTTTGTTTATTGGGTTGCTGCATACTTCATTTAAGATTAAATGCATGCACATGCATGTCTGTGCATGTGGAAGAATGTGTGAATGTTCTAAAGCACTTCAATTGATTTCAAATATATTTCACCAGAATAAAAGCTTTTTGTGCAAATCGGAATGTATGGGTTTGTAATTCAGACCATTACGTTCAATTGTACGTTTGCTTTTTAAATAAACTCAGCCAAAAAGAAGAAGAAAGAGAGAGAGAAAAAAAGAGAGAATGATAACAACAAAGAGCAAAAATGAAATAGTAATAGTCGGTTTTGTGCTTTAGTATTTTTGATTTTTTGATTTCCTAATTTTAAAATCAACAACAGCAGTTACACCAACAATAAAACGGCATACAACAGCTGAACATACAACAACAATAACAACAAAATCGTTTACATTTGCAATTGAAACCACAGTCGAACTTTGTGGCATTTGAACTGTTTTATGTGGTCAAAGTTTTCGCATATATTCTTTCGGCCTACATAGACAGCCAACATGCAGTCAGACAGACAGACAGACAGCGGGTTCGGCTAGCAACAGCCCGACTGTTGCTAACAAATTTCGAAAAAAAAAAAAAAACAAAAATGTGTTTGAAAACTATGATGAGTTTATGATGATGCCCTCATATTTAACTCCATTTCATGTTCGCAATATTGGCTGTTCATAAAGTGTAAGTGGTTGTTTGGTTAAATACTAGTCTGGTGTGTTCGGATGTGTTTATTTGTAGTCTGGAAAGGCCTTAAAGGCAGAGCCACATTTAACCGAAACTAACACAACACACGAGCAAAATGAATAATAAAAAATAAAAAAATTTGATTCCACAATTTTACAACTGCCACTTCATTTCTATGCCAACTCCCTCCCCCCTTCGACTCGACTGCTGATGTTGCAACTGTTAAATACATCAACACATGCAAGGACACACATACACACACACACACACACATATTTATGCATTCATAAGTGCGTCTGTACTGGAATATCACCAACTCAATTCTGCACTTGGTCATTTGTCCTCCAAAATTCTACCGGCTTCTAAAGCACTTGAAAATGCGTGTAAAACCAACCGTCCAACACTTGATGCAAAATGTTTTGTAACCTCCTGCTTATTTCACCTCATTCGAATGTACATTTTGTTGTTGGCACTTTCTATGGTATTTTGCAATAAACGCGCTTATTTCTTCATTAAGAAGTTAATACGTTTCAGATTGCGATTACGAGACAGAGTTGCCAGGTACGTTGTAGAAATAACTACTCAGAAATCTTGGAAAGCAGCCATCCAAGTCCCATCATATATAATCCTTTTCAGCTTCTATAACATTCTCTCGCGGGAACATATTCCAAATTGGGTATTTGTCCTCTTTTTTTTTGGTTTGGACCAGCTCTCAGGGTATGACCCCGATTGTAAGTTATTTGCATTAAATTTTTTATTTAATTTAGTCTGATTTTTCGAAAAATGCTTAAAAATTCATAAAAGCCTGATAAATATTCCAAGTCACACGGGAAAGTCCAAATCAGTTTTATATACTGAACCTAAACAGCTGTTTTGGAAAGCCACTACACTTTCACCATCAGTACACGCGTTAGTTTTTATTTATTACCAACTCTTAGATGACTCAGTCAAGTGTGGTAATAGTTTTAATTTGTATAAATTTGATTGTGAAA
This sequence comes from Linnaemya vulpina, assembly GCA_963675445.1. Classification (NCBI taxonomy): domain Eukaryota; kingdom Metazoa; phylum Arthropoda; class Insecta; order Diptera; family Tachinidae; genus Linnaemya; species Linnaemya vulpina. Next base: position 31,230,292 of record OY776280.1, read on the forward strand.
AGAGGATACGAGAATTACTTCAAACCGATGGTGACACACTTTTCTTAAGTCCCCATGTAGCCGTTTCATTATTTTCTTCCATGTTCTATATTTCTAGAGAATTTCATTTTAAATATTCTCACGTTCTACTTCGCCGGTTCGGCTACAGGTACAGACGAAGAAGGGTGGTGTATTGTGTCCTTTTTAGTATCACACGGTGTTAATCGCTGCCGATATTGTTCAGCGAACAGTGGTCTTCCTCATTAAGGCATTTGTTAGAATCCTGCACTGCTGCAGATCAGAACCATTCGGCAGCATATTCATGACTGAGGAGTCGAAGTGGGGATCTGAGGCACTGTAATCTTCTGTTCCCTAAACCAACAGAAACATGAATTGACTAAAAGCAAGTAGTGATTCTCGAATGTTCCCGGCTGGACGAAATATTTTTCTTTTAAATATCCCCAACGGAAAATGTCCATCAGTGACAAACCATCGTGGAGGTCATCCCCAAGACGTGGGAAAACCCGGACATAGAATTTCTCGCCCGAATGAGAAATTGTTTCGTTGGAACTACAAATCGTCCAGATTCGAATCTTCAATTCCACTGCCCACCAAAGAAGTGTTTCTTAATTTAAAATCATTTTTCAATAAAACTCTTTTTCCGTTGACTTTCAAGTATTTTGATTTGTTACAACCACGGGTGAAGTCCTCAAGTTTTTAAGCAAAGCGAAATTTCCCATTTCCATTTTGGCCAACAACCAACAACATCATTTCTAATGCAACCACTACGCTGCACATTAATATAAAAAAGCCATACATACAAACATGTTTTATTGATAAGATTAAAGTACCTCATGTTTCTGTTTGTTTGTTTTAACAACAGCTTTGTTCGCATGAAGATTGAAATTTAGTGGTCATTTTGTTAAACTAAATTAAAATCTTTTGCAGAAATACATCACGAATGAAAACACTTGCGGATACATTTTGATGTGAAAGAGAAGGCAGTACAAGTGGAAAAACATATTTCGTTTCGGGAACTCAAATCGCAGGGATTAATAAATTGTGTAGAAGTGTAATAATTAGTTTTTAATTATGGCTGATGATTTGGCATCAGTGTGCGGCACGTTTTAAAAGGAATGACATGAAAAGTTTGTGTTTGTATTTGTCGTAGAGTAAAAAATAAAATCAGCATGAAGGATACTAAGAGAAACATAAATTTTATTTGAACAAATGGTATAACGATTAATACAGGATCAACATCGATTTAATTCTGAATTTACACAGAAGTATAGAACAGCGCTATTTTTGAAAGCCGCTACACTTTCATCATCAGTTCTTACGTGTATTTGTTAATTATCACTGTTTAAGTGTTTATTAAGTTAAATGTGAAAAGAGTTTCCATTCACATTTTTATAAGAATATCAACCATCACGTCAATCGACATCGATCGAAATTTCAATACAATTTATAAAAGAACTGTGATCGATGTCGAGGGCAGTAATTTGCCCCCAGAGCTGTTTCATTACACAACTGATGTAGAGACCCCGGATCAAGTCTCAGTGACGACGGTGATATTTTTTCATGTCATAATTTTACCCCAATATTTTTTCTCTCAAGTCAACTTAAAAAGGCTAATTTTAATACTCTCGCATATGAGCAGATTATTGTTGCTTTTGTATTAAGTTTAAGTCGTAATTTATTTTGTAATTTTTAGGAATTCATTCGAAATTTCTTTATTATATCAAATTGATCTTTATCATTTCTGGTGAAGGGTAAAAATATTTTTTACGTAAAAAGATATTATAATTTCTTTTTAAATTAACCCTTCAACCATCTCTTAAACTTTTGTTTCTTTCTGCAATTAAGGCTAAAACGTTCGATTAAACGCGCTTTAATATTTCAAGCAGAATTTCAAGGCGAACATTTTCTCCAGTTAATTCACTTATTAAAAATTGGTTTTTGCTTTGATAAATATCTCGAACTACACCCATTTCCAGAAGAGTTAAAGGGTCAACAACAAAGTATTGCTAATAGATTCAAATAAAAATTGAAAAGACAGTCTATACTAAACATGTAGGTATCACTTTTTTGTACCACAAAAGAGTACAACTTTCCATAGGCCGTTAAATTGGTTTCAGATGTAAATCTTTAAATCGCCTTTATACGAGGATATTCACTTACCCTCCCACCACAAGAATTATTTTGAAAAACACATCAAATTTAATAATTATTAATCGGCTAGTGTTGAATTATTATAATATCTATTAAACACTAGCCTACTAATTTAAATTTTTTTAATCTGCTCTACCAGAATCAATCGTCAGAACCCCGTAATTTTGCAGAAAGTTTGAAATTGTTATACAGTGTTATAATTCAATAATTAATATGTATTTTTTATTTTTGTTAACTCTAGGGAGAATTAGATTTGTATTTAACTACAATTAACTCATTTTATAGAATCATCTATAAGTTTGTTGATTTTAAGCTCAAGAGTAGGCCTCGCAGAATGACAAATTATTATGTAAAATTTTAGTCAACAAAGATCTGAGTTTTATACAGAACTAGAAGAAATTCATTTTAATTAACTTCTAAGAATCAATTATGGATTAAAGTTTACTTTTATATAAAAATAAATAAAAAATATTTATTTTTAGCACTGAAACAGCAAGATTATATCGCTCATTTGCTTCAAGAGTGTCATAACTCAAAAGAAACAGAAAAAACTTTTGAAATTTTTAATTTATTAACAACTTTATGGGAATCTAAAAATCCAATTTTTTAATAAAATGTTTGAACACTAACAAGAAAGATTTCTACAAAAATTCTGGGTTATGACAGTATTTGCGTAAATAAACGATAAACTATTTTACGAGCAGAATTTTTTACTATAAATATTTTATTTTTGCGGCAACGTTTTGTGTGAGTGTTGGAATTTTCCTGAAGTTTAAACCACCGGCGTTAACAGTTTAAGCTAGCGAATAAAAAAACAGCAAAATGTGCACAAAAAAATCTCTAAAATCAATCCAAAAACTTCGTCCTAAATAGTTTTGTTAAAATAACATATTTCATACGCCCCGTATGACACGGCAGCGAACGTTATTCTATTTATTATTTATAAATCACTCATACGCCTTGTGGCAGCGCATGTCAGCATTATTAATCGTATTGAGTGAATAGTGAAAAACAACATCATCAAACAATTGCAAAACACAACTTTAATTTCCTCAGATTTTTTCCACTATTTTAACTCCTTTTTTTCTAAGACTACACTAACGACTAACTTGGCCCGACCATAAGAGTTTTGTCATTTAGCAAAATGCCACAGACGAGACATTCCATCTCGTTTTAGAAAAAAATAAAAATGCCCGACAATATAAACGACCTTTCGTGCATAAACCAAACGCATGTTCATAAAAAAAAGAATATAAATAAAAAACAAACATAATATTAAACAACAACAACAACAACAACAACATGTAATACTGAGTACATTATCCTTTTTTTACTTCCTTCAACGCTCTAACAGTCAAGCAAAAACAAAGAAGAAAAAACAGAACACCTAAAAAGCCAACGCAAAAACCTCAAGCAGAAAAAGAGCAAAAACAAATAACTGGAAAAAACAAACAACAGCAACATATTGGCTACAACAACATACAGAAACTGAGTTTTACTTTTTTCATGATTTTCTCACACAATCGCGACTTTTAGCAGCCAATTTTTGTGTCAACATTTCATTTGTTTTATGAACGGAGTCAATGTTCGGTTGCAGTTGATGTACTCGCCGTGTACACACGGCGCTGACGAGTCTGATGATCATGACGTCTGTGAAATGGCGGCCGATGGCGATGGCGGGCGAAGGAGGTTGATGATAACTTTAACCACAATAAAACAAAACTTTTTGATTAGTTTGCGTTAAGTGCAGCTGTGGGCCAACGCAAATGACATTTTTTGTTGTTGCCGTTTTTTTAGTTTTAGTTTTAGTTTTTTTTTTTTTCTTTCTTTTTACATTTTTTTTTTCAAGTGTACTGCCGATTAATTGCTTTTAAATGAGAAAAACTTTGCTGTTTCAAGAAGTCTAAGAGGACAACATATTTTTAGGACGCCACACATAATCAACAGAAACCTCAAACTCAGCGTTTGATTAGCTTTTTATATAAAATTAATATTAAACAGCAGGTCAATCTGTCAATATATTCGATTGCATATGAAATTCTTTACAGAGTTAGTTTTTGAGGAAAATCAGAGAAAGAAAAAGTAATTTTAGTTTGAGGCAACAAGTGAAAAAAGAATTACAGACACTTGATTTCCAGATACTATTTTCTTCTTAAATAATCCCTGAGACATCTTTTATTTTTCCGTAGAACGAACAAAAATCAAAAAATGGATCATGTTTTCGAACGGATCAATTAAAGTCAACAATAAACTTTAATTATCAGAAGAATAAATACAATTCAAGAAATAAATATTGTTTGCTGAGAGATAAATAAAAATCAAGAAATTAACTTTTATTTTCTGAGGAATAGATAAAAATCAATTTTCCGTTGCATAAAAATAAAACTCAACAAACGACTTTAATTTTCAGAAGAATAAACAAAATTTAAGAAATAACTTTTAATTTTTAAGAAATTAATAAAATTGAAGAAATTATTTTTACTTTCTTAGTGATAAATAAAAATCATGAAAAAGTTTTTAATTTTCAATGGAAGAAATCAAAGAGACATCTTTTAAATTCTGAGGAGTAAAAGGCAAGAATCAACTTTTATATTCTGATCGTAAAAGAGTAGTTGGAAAATAATTTTTATTTTCTGTGAAATTTATAAAAATCCAAAAAAAATTTATTTTATTTTATTTTCTGAGGAATAGTTAAAAACCAAGAAATAACTTTTATTTTCTAAAGGATAAATAAAAATTAAAATATAACTTTTATTTTCGGAGATATTTTCTAAAAGTCTAGAAATAACTTTTATTTTATTTTCTGAGAAATAAATAAAAATCAAGAAATAACTGTTATTTTATATTCAGAAGAATAAATAAAGACCAAAAAAATAATTTATTTAAATAAAAATCAAAATATAACTTTTATTTTCTGTGAAATTTCTATAAATCAAGAAACAGTTTTTATTTTCTGAGATAAAAATCAAATCAATATAGAACTACTATTATCTGCGGAATTTATAAAAATCGAAATCTAAATAAATCTGAATTAATATTTATGGTCGGAGAATAAATAGAAATCAACCAATAACTTTTATTTCTTGAGAAAACAATCGGTAAAGTTGCATTATTTAATAGAACTAACAGATATAAAAGTTAATTTACCTAAAAGTGGTCCATTTAACAGGGTTATCCTGGTGTATAGCTTGCGCAGGTAGCACATAGCTTTCGGTCTGATTTTTTATTTTAAATTTGAAAAACATTCATTATTTGCAGTCTCTAATTTGAATATGTCTGCGTTAAACATATAATAATCCACTCACTTTGGAGAACAGGTAATATTTTCTTTTATTTAATTCACATTTTTTGAATAAATCTTTCGCGACATATTTTTTCCATATAAAAATTATTATGAAAACCACAATTTTCGCTAATAATTGAAAAATAAGTCCACATATTAAACCACCAAAAATAATCTTGGGATACATGTTTTGTAAAAAAAACTTTTTCAAATCAATTATTTCATAAACTTTTAAACTGGTTAAAGCATTCAAAAAGTCCTTTGGATTCCAATCTTCGGCTGCTCTTTCCACAGATCCCGAAATTATTCAGTGACTTGCATAACAAAAACATCCCCTCTGCATCATTCTCTGGTTTTACAAGAAACCATCAAAGTTTAAGTTTTAACTAATTGCCGCCAGGATAATGAAATTGGAAATTATTTCCAGCCAGTTAAGAGCAGCAGCAAAACAAACACTCTCTAACGAGCATCATAATGTAATTTAAATTAGAGGTTACAGAAACGTTTATCTTTCAAATTCATAAAAAAATGAGGAAAGAAATACCAACAACTTAAAACAACTTGCAAAAAATTTGTTTGCCACTCCTTTTCATCGTTTGGACACTTCAACAATTCCTCAAACAGCAGTAAAAAGATCATGTCAGAATATTAGACATGTTTTCATTTTATAATTAATTTATGTTTTCAGCCGAAATTCTTTCCCACTTGTTAACTAAATTGAAGGAAAATAATAAAACTCAAACATGACCAGGCTTTTGACTTTGACTCAGCACCACATGATGGAGCAGCACAAGTTTGCTGGAGGAGTAGAGGAAACGGCAAAACTCAAAAGTTAAAATAACTTGACTACGCTCAACTACTTTAAAGTTTTTGCAAAAAGTTGCTCTTCATTTCTTGTGATATTCTTTATTGTTTCATACTTTCTAATTTGTAAGCAGCCTGTTTTTCCAATGTTTCACACTTGATTGGTTGGCCTTTTACAACAAAATATACGGTTTGACTTTGTGTGTGTGTGTGTGTGTGTGTATGTGTGTGTGTATGTGTGTGTACAACATATTAGTTTACCAGAAATTTACTTGCATATTATTCATTTTAGCCAAGTTACTTTTTGTTAGTTAACAAAAAAGACCCCCTACAATAATATATATGGCCCAGAGATCTGTAATTTATAACGACTTTTAAATGATTTACATCAAGTAAGTTTCTGATCAACGTTTTAAAGTGTGTATGTTTGTGTTTGTATTTTATGACATAAAGAAAAATAATCAAACGGCAACTCAGGGACTTAATAAAAGTATGCACATTCAATTCAGCCTCCTGAAAAGAAAACGGAACAAAAAAATTCAGAAAAATTTAACATGAAGAAAAATAATCAAACGGCAACACAGACACTTAGCCAAATTGTATTACCATCGTTGTGTTACACTTCTTGTATTCTTTTCCATAATAAAATTTCCAAAAATGGTAACTGTTATCATATTCAACTAAACCGATAATTAGAAATACACATGATTACTGAAGATGAAAGTGTAGCGGCTTTCAAAAACAGCTGTTCTGCTCTGCTGTGTATTTTGAATAATTAAGAACTGACGTTGACTTTCCCTTGTGCTTTGAAAAATTTATCATGTCTTCCTGCATTTAAAACACTTTTGCAACAATTTGTTTAGGGATCATCAAAAGTTTGAGAAACTACAAGGCCTCATAGAAGCAGCAATAACATTAACAATTTAATTTCATGTCATACAGTGATCGTTCCAACCTCCTGATTTATAAAGAAATATAGTTTAAGAAAAGTAACAAACCATTTGTAAGAAAATCGAACTCAAATATGAAAAATAAATTTGAAAACTAATTTTTAGCTGACTTCGATTTTCTTAAAAAGTGTGTTGTTAAAATGTTTTATACTACATTTATTTTGAAATTCCGGCTTTTAAACTTTTATATTTTTATATAAAATTAGAAAATGGTTGGTTTTACCCCGTTTTGAGAACATTCAGTTCTCATTAGTTCTTAACGGATTAAGGTCCTAGGAAGCTTCCCTGACTAAATATTAAAGCCCGTGATTATGTGTATGAGTCTGTGTGTATGTATACATGTATGTGTGTGTGTGTGTATGTTCCAGTGTGTGCAAGTAAGTGACCCAATTATAACTTTTGACTAGCTGGACCTAATAAAAACCAAACTGCTGACGTTCGTGAAATTAGATTGTCGGTGAACTTGAACCGATTCGGACCATTGGATTTCAAAATATAATAAAAATAATTCAGAAAATTCATATTTCAAAATGATTTTATTGAATGACTTTTAAATGGCTCCACCGATGGAATTCATAAATCAATCCGGTCTTTCGAAACCACGTCGAGTCAAAATTACTTAGTCCGCTCCTGAGATGTCGCGAATGAAAAAACCAACCAGTTGTAGAATGAAACGTAAGAAAAAAAATAAAAACAAAAGTGATAAGGGAGTTCTTGTTATGACTTTGATATTTATTTTAGACTTCTCACTTATTAAAGTGGAAGTTATTCTAAGAAATGTTGTGTAAAGGTTCTCTGATGATGATGCGTTAGCCCCAGTGAAATGGGCATAAAAAATTACTAAAACCACTCAATTGATCACTTTTAATTTTTTGGTAACTTTTTGGGAAAAAATAAACAGCACATAATTAAAATTGAAGAGTTCAAATACTAAAGATTTTTGGAATAATTCCGAAATTATGTATCTGATCAGTTAATGTTCTCTACTCATTGATCGTATGCGAAAACTACATCGATCAGGGTTTGTCAGGTAGGAATCGGTTGATTTGAAAATTAAAGTAATAAGTTCTAGCTGAAGGAACTCATGGAATAGCCCAAAAAGCAGAATACGATAGTATTGCGACTAGTATTAGAAAGAAGTTACAGGCTTTTAAGGTCAACCGCTTTTCCATGTGTTTTACATTTTATTTTAATGAGTTTCGAAATCGTGTAAAAATACTAACAGGTTGTGAGAAGGAAAAAAGCATGAGCAACACTAAAATCCTTGTGAGAGTAAAATGAGGCGTATGAGTAACATTGTTAATAGTATTAATTATACGCGTGGATACACAACGTTAAAAACAATCGAACAAGTGAAGCAAATAAAACGTTTTATACGCTTTTATATGTTGATTCATAAGAAGTTAATCAAATAAATTTTTGTATGTTGTTATTTTTGCTATAAATCACAAAATATTATCATAAATAAAGCCTTGACGTTCGTAGAATAATACTCGAATTGACCGAATTTAGAAAAAGTCGTATTCCAGTCGTTTGATATTCAATGCAAATAGTTCACCCTACACTTAAGCAAATAATGAACGAATAGAGCAACAACACATACCGATAGCAAGGAAAAAAAAGAAAACAACAACAAAAGTATGTTGCAAGTTACCAATATTTTCGTAGGCAAACGAAAAATAAATTCTACAAACAACAACAGAAAAAAAAACCTGATGCAAAAAAAAAAGAACGGGAAAACTGTATAGACAACAGTGAAAGTAGGCAGGATGCTGAAGGAGGAGAGTGCGAGCAAAAACTTTGTGTTATATTCCGGGTTAGTGGTTTTTGTGGTTACAAACGAGAAAACTCATTAAAGTTTCTTCATTTCAACACCGTCCTATCGTTTCGTTTCGATGCGATTCGTTTTGCTTTTCTATTTTCTCTTCTTTTTTTTCCATTTTACAGTAGAACGGTCCGGCTGCAAAACGCTTGCTAAAAGCCAATAACATCAGCAACAGCAACAGCAACAACAAGAAGATACACTTTCAACACACACAAAACCAATCGAATTACTTTATCCCACTGGACACGAGAATTTGGAGCAGGAAAAAAAGAATGCCAGATTAAATCCAAAAAAAAAAAATATAATAACAAAATATTCTAACACTTTAATTAGAAAAATGCAAGAAAAATATGAATTTATTTTTATGAAAAACACTCTCATGTTGAGGATAAAGTTTCTGTTCAGAGCAGATTTATGCAGGAGATTCATGGTATTCATAAGTTTTTACTTGGCCGTTTTTAATAAAAAATTTAATTGAATTTTTTTCTGTTCTTGTTTTTTACTATTTTACAAAATGAACAAACAAATCGTTAATATTAAGACTATGAAATTTTCAATTATAAAAAAAAATATATATAAAATTTCATCATGTTGGACTTACCCTTATTTTTGGTGGCCATAAAAAGCGTTGCAGCTGAAATTAAAGAAGACAAAATGTTTCAATTAAAAATTGCAATTTTAACAAAAATTCAAAAAAATTATTTTATTCTATTTTAGAACCGATAGAATTTATAACTGTTGTTTTAGTCGTTCTTAAATCAACCGGTTTCCTTATTTTCAAATCTAATTGAATTAACTCTCGAACTCCCTGGTTCTTAAGCCATTTAAATTTTATATCCTATTCAAAATAATTATTTAGAAAATCTTCTCTTAGTTTTAGTGGTTGGGCTAGTGGATGATTAACCAGTCAGTCAGTCACTCAATAACCTTAATATTTTATTTTTATAAATAGATTTTAATAATATTTCTTAAACACGTCGTTTGTGTGTTATTTTAACTGACATCAAAAGAAAGTTCATTTAATTTTAGCCAGTTCTTTAAATTTAAATTTACTTGTAACAACTCTTATCCGATCATAAGCCTTTAACAGGCACAAGTAAAACTCACACATCTGAAAAATGAATATATAAACATATTTAAGTGTGAGAGTGTGTATGAGCAATTATTTGCTTGTGCTGGTTGCAGATGTGTTCACCTGTTTAAGTTATCGCTCTTAAAAACTTGGCTAAACATCTTGAGGGATAAACGCATGCACACACGCACATTCGCCAACATTCTTATACACCGATAAATAACAAACAAATACAAAAGATGAGTAGGGGGGAGGAGGGGAAATAAAACTGAACAAACTTCTTGGATCTATTTATTTACAAAATTCAGATATTTTTAAAACGCTGCCATGCCTTCTTTGCCTGTCAAAGTTACACTCGCATAAGTAAGCCAAAGCATTTGAATGTATTAAAGTAACTGTGTGTGTGTGTGTGTGTGAGTGTGTTTGAGTGTGTGTGTTACTACCTATACCCACGCAAGTATTTGTCTTTGTATGTTTCTGCTTGCCGGATTACTTACACATGACTTTGTTTACGCGAAGTCAAACGTGATATAATTCTTCCACTCTTGCAACTTTAAGACTTTTTCTTTATTTTCCTCATCTCCTTTTTTTTTGCTTTTTCTTTGACTTCTTTAGAGAAACCTCATGTAAATTTTTCTTTTCAGCACCAGTATGTATTCTTGTCTATGGCATTTAGTCAGCTTTTGCTACAAAGTAACAGATGAATGTGTCATTGTTTGAATGTGTTCATTTCAACTTCGTTTTGATAGCTCTTTATGTTCCGATAAGGTGTTTTCTTAAGAGTTCCACACGCGCAACTTTAATGTTTAGGCCATGGTGGCATTTGGCGAATTTTCTGTATTCAGACTTATAAGTTGTCATGTCCAAGAGATGACTTCAACAAGATCGTTCGTGCATGTTCATGCTAATTTTGGTTTAACAGATCAGTAGAGCGGTTCGATATTTTTAAACGATTCGGTAAGAACAAAATTTGTCTTCAACTTTAACTAACGATTGTCTGATTCATAACTTTTCGTTAATTATATCGTTATAAAAAACCTTCAGGTAGCATGTTTACGAATTTATGCCAAAAATAAAAGAGGAATAAAAAAAAAAACACTTTTATTAGTATCAAACAAGATGCCAACTACAACAACTACAATTAGAGTCGAAAAAAAGCCAACCAGTTGTGGAATAAAAACGTAAAAAAATAAAAAAGGAAAAGTGATCAGTGATCAGTGAGTTCTTGTTATGACTTGATATTTATTTGAGACTTCTGAATTATTAAAGTGGAGGGCCTGCCAGGAGGAGGACGAAACACTGGAGCACTACTTGTGCTACTGTCCAGCTTTTAGCCAAGTCAGAAGACAAACATTTAATCAGGGGATTATACAGGAGATGGATATTTTTTTTTTTTTTGGTCTAACTGGAGGGACTTAAGAAGTTACATTAAAGAAACTAGGTTCATAATGTAATCAAATTCTAAGGTTTCTTAATGGTAGGATGGAGGTTACATAGAATGGTAACTCCTACTTTAGAGCGAACAACAGGCCTATTGCGGCCTAAGTGTAGTCCTTGAGAGGATTGGGGTGACTCATGCCCCTCTTTTCAACCTAACCTAACCTAACATATTAAAGTGGAAGTTTGAAATAAATAACTTTAGTTATTCTATGAAATGTTGGGTAAAGGTTCCCTGATGATCTGCATTAGCCCCAGTGAAATGGGCATGGGAACTAGCTAAAACCCCTCAATTGATCAATAAATTTTTTAACAACATTTTGGGAGAAAAGAATCAGCACATATTAAAAATTAAAGGGTTAAAAAAACGACAATTCCCAATAATATGTACTAAAGATGAATTGTTAGCAGTCTGGTATTAAGACATGGTTGCATCTATATTTTAGAATGTTGCTGCCAAGAGAAGTTCAATTACGAACGAGCAACTCAGTCACATTGAATTTGCAAGAGTCAAAAGTTAATGTCGTTTGGTTCTCAATGAGTAAAAAGAAAACAAAACTCCGATCTGAAACGATATCGCATATCGTTGCCAATCTAACGATATAGCAAAATCAGGAAATGTTCGTTATAATTAATTTATCCACACGATTATCACAATAAATCCTTTCGGCTTCAAATTCCTTAGTTTATTGTAATAATTAAAGTCCAACTGCACTGACCTTTTTCTTCAAAAAATTATAACGATGCGTGAGGAATGCAACATGCAACCTGGAAAACAACTGGCAACATCGAAATCGATTTGAATTTTTTTAAATGACCTTGACATTTGCCGAAATCTATATTATTTCTTATACGTTTTATTTCATCTTAAAGTACCTCACCTTAAAAAATCACCCTGTGCTCCTTCATTTCAAATGTATTTTCTATTCAAATTTATTTATTTATTTTTTTTTTTTTTCATCTTGTACTTTACAAAACAACATGATTTTTGCTTTATCATTTCACTTCGTAGAGAATGCCTTCACTTTTTTTTGTGTTCTTAAAATTCCTGAGGTATTTTAGCCATGCAAATAATTTTTTTCTTTATATCTTAACTTTATTTGTTTGAAACTTTTGAACAATTCGCCATTGTGATTTACATAAATCTGTCAATCATGTTGTTACTGTATTTTGAAAATGTTTTTTCTTTAGGGCTTAATTAAGCGTAGCTGCTGGTTTACGTTTGATTGAAAATAAAAAAAAGGTTAAAAGAACTCACTTGAAAATCGATTTGAAGTTTAGAAAAATTTTAAACAGTACACTATGGGTAATTTATATTAGTTTTTTGGCCTAAATTAATTCCTGTTAGAAAGGAATATTTTCCAAACTGGAATGTATATTTTTTGATTAAGAAGATCCTCAGCAAAAAATTTTGATGGATCTGAAGTATACTAAAAGCAGTTCTTTTATAATAATTTCAGTTTTCTTAGGGCGAGTTTTTCTGGACTCAAGATTAAATAAATAATTTTATAAAAGTTTCAGTTGAAGCTTATCTTCTACAAGAACATTAAAAATATTATTCATACTTCAAGAGGAACATACCCGGGTATGTTCATACCTTTTTTATGGAATTTCTTTTGAGGCAACGATTTTATTTTGCTTGGACCACCACTCAGGGAATGATCCCTATATACGCAACGTATTGTATCAGAATTAGAAAGCAGGAGATAGTGTTAAGAGGACAGATGAAAACCGATTAGAATATTGATTTTGTTGTGGCATTATTTTCTACAGATGACGACGAAGGAGGGTGCTGTATTCTGCTCTTTTATTGCATGACGCTCCCAAAGGCTGTCGCTAATATTCAGTTAAGAGGGGTATGCCTTCGTCATTAAGACATACCGGCAACAACAAACAAGATCTTCCACTAATACAGATCATAAGAATTCGATATTATATTTATGTGACTGAGTCAGGATCTAAAGCATCGTAGTCCGTATTAATTTGCTTTTACTTCTGATTTTTAGTTGCATTGATTTATTTCTGTTCATTTTTAATTTATATTTCCTTTATTTTTTTACTTTCTTATCTTATAGTTGATTTAAATTTTTTGTTTTACTTAATTTATAAAAAACTTAGAAATGAAAGTGCAAAATCAACATTTTTTCTTAACTTGCCTTAAACATACCCAGGTATGCAACTGTTGATGTAAGGAAGGGGAATGAAAGAAGTTGTCATATCCTTATCCCTAGTCTCCTAGACGTATTAGGAAGCATATCACAAAGTTTCAGAGTAATACAATAATTACTTTTTTACATACAGCGGTTTAGAAACACAAAGCATGCACGAGCATGTGTTTGAGATTGAACCCACACTGAATAATATCAAATATACCAAATTTCTCTCAAAGCAGTTGTGAATCTGAGATAGAACAGGAAGACATTTTTTTAATTTAATTATAAAATAAAGTTTTTGGGAAGAATAAACTTTTAAGCAAAAGTAAATGCAGAAGTTGTAATTTTTAATTCTAAAATAAAAATATTATATTTTCGTTTATCCACAAGAAATTTTTCTTTGCCAACTGTTTTGCCACACATGTGACATGAGTGTTAACATTTTTCGTGAAGTTTAAACCGTCAACGTTGGTCTCTTAAACTGTCGAATAGAATTCGCTAATTTTGCATTTAGAAATTGAAAACGGAGATTAAGAATCAGGACATCTTTAATTTCCATCCTGAAAAGTCGGCCTGAGGTCGCACTTTGCAGATGTGGATTAACATTAAGCAGCGGTTAAAGCGTCAAAATTATGTTTGCAAATTTGATAATGACGGCTTATACTTTTTTTATTTATTTACTTCTATTTTCTATTTTTATTTATTTGTTTTTAAATTTTTTTTAAGATTAACTAAACTTAGTTTAACTGAGGTCTGAAAAACCCAGCCTTAGTGTTAATTTCTTCATTAATATTAAAAAAGATTTGCGCTTTCGAGATAGTAAATTTCCACATCCTGCAGAGCCACAAAATTTTCAACACAATCAAAACAATTCATTTCTTTTTTTTTTCATTACTTTATATTTTACACAAGTTCACCCTCCACAACTTTATAATTTTCTTTCTCAACATAATCTTTTTCTGCTTCACCCCACTGTGCACAGATAATAAATTGTGTAATGCAATTCAACACAAAGACAATTTTTTTTGTTTCAGTTTAACAAACGTGCAAGAAGTAACTAAATGACCTGTGGCATATTAAACACACACACACATATACACATGTTGGCCACATGCATAAATATAGAAGGCAGATTTTAAGTTCTTTATAGAAACTAAATTAGCAGTCTTGTGGCCTCTGCAGTCGTATGGGAAACCTTAAGAAAAATCTGTTCAGATCACACAAATATTATTGATGATGATATTCGTAATTTATGATTAAATTGTATTAGTTTTTTGGTTTGATTAACACTTATCTGATAAATAATTGCCAATATATAATAAAATAAATTGCCATAAAGCATCAATAGTTGCAGATTTATTAAGACACTGGAAAAAATGCAAATGCAAGTATGCAGAGTTAAGTGGCCCGACTTTTTTCCTTCGAATAATTCTTTTGGATAATGATTTTTGTTACAGGAGTTAGTTTTTTGAGGTTCATAAATTATGTTTTTATTTTTCTATTATAAATTCTCAAACTGTAGCAATTTTCTTTGAGTGTATGCGACATCAGTTACTTTTGCAAGTAAAATATATTTCTTGGCTAAACAGACTCCAATAAAACACACAACTTTTGAACAGGTCAAGAAATGGTCTTACACAAAATTGCTTTCAATAGGAATCAAATTAAATGATACCAAAGATATACAAATTATTTTATTTTAACTTTTTTTCTTTTGCATCCTACAAAGTCGAACACTTGTGTGGCTGCATTTAGCCATACAATTTAAAAGTATTTACATTCTGCAAAATCTATTGCATATAAATAATTCTTGACTTTCTATATGTGGTGAATATGTTTAAAGTAGATTTATTGAAATGTGATTTCGGAATATTATAATTTAATGCACATACGAGTGCAAGCAATTGAAAGCATGCAAGTGTGAGTGCATGCAAGTGTGAGTGCATGCAAGCGTGTGTGTATGTGTGTGTGTGTGTGTAAGCTCTTGTGCATATTGTTTAATACAAAAGTATTTAGAATTTAGTAGTTGCAAATATTTCCAGTTAGTTTAGTTGAAATGTCTATTAAATGCGAAACAGGGAATAGAAACTATTTTCTTAAAATTAATGCATTCTGTTAGTGTTTGTTGTTGCTGTTGTTGCACAAGCAAATGTATGATCTGTTGCACAAGCAGTGGATTGGTATTTAAGGATTTCATTTCAAATTACATTTTAACTTGTATTACTAAAGAGAATAGATGATTAGTGATTAATAAATCATCAAATAATTATCGGTTGTAAATCTAAGAATTTGTTTTACGTTCCTGCATTTGCATGTCTGTGTGAGAATGAACATTTTGTATTCGAATTAAATTTTTGAATTTAATCTACTTTGTATTGATTTATTCAAAACTTGTTACAAATCCCATGTGTTAGTGCGTATGCAGAGGCAAGTCGTTATAGGAGTTCTTATCGGACAATAGACGATTTGGTTTCATTTAAGGTTGCCAAAAATGCTATTTGTGTTCTTGGCCAGAAGTAGTAATTTACAGATTTCATATGTAAATCAAGTAAAAATATGTTCTTAAATTAAGAAATAAAAATTAAATCATTAATTTTATCAGCAGTTTTTATTAAAAAATGCGAAGAAAAAACAATATAAATAATATTGTCTTTTTTTTTGCTAAGTTTAAGACGAGTCATTTGCGTTTCTCTCTTTCAAACCTGCTTACTTGTTTACACTCAGAGAGCATATGTTCAATTTTTCCCCCAATAACCAAGACAACGTCATATTGAGAATGAAATAAAAAAAATTATAACTCAAGCAACTTCTTTATACCAACAAATTTGTACCCCTCTTCTATCCTGCTTATCTTTCTCTTTCACTCTTATGAACTCAGACTTGCTCAAGAAAAACTGTCCTGTCTAAAACATGACTAAGCAATTACAAATTGTGTCATTGTCATGAGAAAACAAAAATAATAAAAAATTAGGAAGCTAATCAAAAGGTCTCACAAGGACTTAACAAAGCCGGTGGTTTGAAATTATTATCGCATCCTTTTCCCGTAATAAAAATAGCAACTTTTGCTACATGTGCACCGATATTACAGTGGAATGAGCTCAAGCGATATTAGGGAACTTGTGCCCGACAATCGATTGTTTTAGCGAGCTACGCGCTCTTCATACAGGACGCTTCCTTTTAGGTTCAAGTTGCCTGTGAACCGAATCAACTATTACCGAGAGATAGAGAAAAAAAAGAGAAAGAGAGAGAATGAGAGTTCTATAGCCGAATGGTTCGTTAGTAAAATAAACTTTTCAAAACACCGGCTTTGTTAAGTCCCTGTGAGACCTTTTGAGTAGCTTTCTAATTTCTTATTAAATTTTTTTCATGTAAATGACTCTCAACATTTCGTAGTTGCGTCATGTTTTAGACAGGACAGTTTTTCTTGAGCAACTCTGAGTTTATCAGAGTGAAAGAGAAAGACAAGGAGGAGAGAAGAGGGGTACAAATTTGTTGGTATGCCAGGTGTAACTTGGGAAAGTTCAAAACGAATGTCCACAGACACGGCTCCTCCTATCCCTCTTTCCAAAGCCTATTTTCCTTGCTCTGACACAATACATCGCACCTGTAAGGATCAGCCCTTGACTGCTGATTCAAGAAAAATATAATCTACCGAAAAATGGATAATATATAAAAATACACGTGAGTAGTGCAGATGAAAGTGTAGCGGCTTTCGAAAACAGCTGTTCTGCGCTGCTGTGCAAGTTGACTATATCCAAAACTGATGTTGACTTTCTCTCTTGCTTTGGAATATTTATTTCTGAGTCAAAAACACTGTTCGAGGAAATTGAATTTCAAGTAGATTCCTACTAAAAATTATACAAATTTCCTAACACATACAGGCGTTCTCTGCTGAATGCATCTGAGAGGTGGATAATTTCAGAATTTGAAAATAGGAGAGAAGTCTTTACTTATAAACAGACTTTTTTCATTAACATGAAAAAATATGACTTTCCGTAATAATTTAAATATGACTTTTGGCTTCTGAGCAACACGGATGGATCGACTGCAGTCTAATTTGAAGGCCCAAATTTCGATTACTTATCGGTAATACTGAAGCGAATGTTGTTATCTAAGTGGTCAACCATTTCGGGCATACCGAAGTAGGCTTTACATCTCTCCACAGAAGATAGTTCCGCGGCGTCAAATCGCACAATCTTGAAGGCCACGACACGAATCCCAAACTTCAAACAGCGTGATTACCAAACATTTCCTTCAATAAATTCATTGTGGCACGAGTTGCCTGTAATGTTGCTCGGTCCAGTTGAAACTACAGGTCCTGTACATCATCGTTATTTAATTAATGAACGACAAAGTCAACTGTCATGGCTTTATATCGGTCACCATTGACTACAACGTTCTGACCATCATTATTGGTGCGGTCCAATAATGCCACCAGCCTCCTAAAGTGCACGAAACAGTAAATTTTTCCGCTCTCCTTGTGGTGAATGCATAAAGATGCTCCTTAAGAATTTATAATATTTTAATTTCTAGAAAAACTTTAAAGAAAACAGGTGATTCTTGTGCTCGAAATTCAAATAAATACAAAACAGAAGTTGAAAACTCACACGAGTCTTAAAGTCCACAAAAAAAAAACGAAAAATAAATAAAAGAAAAGAAACCGAATAAGAATTAGACAAACAATGTCTGTCGCTCCTTCTAACGTTTTTTTTTTTTTTAATATCCCGCTGCCATAGACGCCAGCTAATGACCCCACAGAATTTCAAAAAGCTTTTAAATAAAACAAGTGACTGAAATAAAAATATAAGAAATAAACAACGAAACTAAGAAGCACTGAAGGGAAGGCAGAACAGAACTCAATAAAAACAATTTGAAAATGAAAATAAAAAACAATGACACCCACTTACACGTACTTTAAAACCATCTCAAGCCAAAATAACTAAAACAACAACAACCATGACTAAAACAATGAGACAAACGTAAACAACAATAAGAAGTTAAAAAAAAAAAAATTATGTACATTTTCATAAAGTAGTTAAATAAGTTTTTTTTTTTTTTTTGTGTTAACGGTTTTGAATTGGGCAAAGAGAAACACACCTTGAAAACCACTAAATAAACTTATAAAGTAAAAGTACTCAGGAGATTTCTTTTAACACGCCGCTCAGTTTCATGCTTCGCTGCCACGACAACTATTAGAAAGCGAATGTACATATTTTCAGTCAGACAATAGAGTTCATGAATTCGGTGAGGATCATGCATTTCGGAGGAGTTGACAATTGATATTGACAATCAGAATTTAAGTTAAAAAACAAGCTCGAATAAAATACAAAAATAATTGTTTTTTTAATATATTCAAACTGCCAGGACCATTTAGAACGCTTAAACGTGCAAATGCTAAGCCTCAACGGAATAATTAAATAAATCACGTTGCACCAGAGATATGCAAAAACAAATTTGAAAAAATTAATTCATAATGAATTTCCGAAAAGGAGAAAAAACGGCAAAAGAAGTTAAACATCGGTATTTTTAAAATTCGGAAGCTCAAAAAATTTTAAAAGCGTATAAATAACGCCTAAAAATAATTCGACAAGACTCTGGTACTTTTCTGATATATTTACTTTTAGGGTGTCAAAAATTACCCTTTTTTGCACTGCTTTCATCTTCTAAACTATAACACAGAGCATAAAGGTTTTAGTACTTTTTTTTTGGCAACAAGCATGTGTTTTAAAATAGCTTTTACTCCACTGTTCAGTAGCTTAAGAAGAAATTTTATGGAATTCGATTGAAAAGGACGCAAAAGAGGGTAAAATTGGTAAGTTTATATCTGCCAAACTACAATAGATAATTTCAAAATTTCAAAAAAAAAAACAAACAATAAATAAAAATAATTCGAGAGATTTTTGGTACATTTTCGATTTGTGTACTTTTAAGTAATGATAACTAAATTTGGTACTTTTTGCACACCGTACTTTTTCTAAACTATAGTAAAATATCTCATTTATTTTATTTTCTCTTTTTAAAAATTCGCAGTTCTAAGTGAAGTCATATTATTTTTCGAAATTTTCTTAATAATAAAAGGCAGGTATAAATACATCTGAAAGTCATTTTGACTCTCCTATATTCAGTACCCCTAAGCATTTTCGGGAATTCGTTGCAAAGTACCAAATAAGGGTGAATGGGTAAAGTGTATATCTCAAAAATCACGATGGATATACTAAAATTTTCAAAATAAATTTTCCTCGAAAATAATTCTACGCACACTCGGTACTTTAATGACGTATGCACTTTCAGTGGGTAAAATTAAACTTAGTACTTTTTCGCACCCCATTAATCCTAGAAAGTGTACTACACCCCACAAAGCATTTTAGTGCTGTCTTTTTGTTCTGAAAAAAATCTGGCTTATAAACACACGTTAACACTAACAAAATATTTACCCACATAAACGTAACCACTAAACTCTAATAAAAAACCTTTGAGATTGCAATGAGGTCTACGATACAGTCTGTTACTTTTTAAGACACTGTTTTGCTTAATAAGTCTGTGTTCATACGAGTCAAGTTTTATTGACATGATTGCTACTTTATAGGCGGGAGGGACGAGGGGAAAAGTGACAAGTACTTATGCACATGTACTGTCAGTACGTTTTGCTTTGTCGTTCGTAATGTCAGAAACGTATATCTATATATCGTCAACAAGACATGAAATGTGTAAGCACAGACTTAACAGATATCTGATATAATATATTTTTCTTTATGTTTAGTGGTCACGCTTTCTTGGTAAAATATTTGATAAGTGTCAACTTGCTTGTACCTCAAGAATAACATGGATGCATTTTTTTCAGTGCACCTTTTATTAAAAGATCTTATATTTATTGAAACACTAATGAAATAGCGCTTAAGGTGCTATTAATTTATATAAAAAAAAAGTTCTCATAACGAAGTTTCAATAGAAGCACATTCGACTCACACACGTACATCCTGCAGCGATTCTTTGAATTCACAGAATTCTAGTTTTCGTGCTTTTTGTCAAAAAACGTCATATTTTAAATCTACTAATTGAAAGTTGGCAATTGATTATGTCAAATTTACATAAAACGAAACATTTATTTATACTGACAGTTTGGACAGACACTTCCTTTTGAATAATTTTTAACAAATAAAAAGTGTCCTGCAAAAAAGAAATGAGTGCTACATAAAAGTTTCATTGTTTTGTCATCTTAAAGTGATTTCTGTTGTCTGGTTAGCATTTGCATTTTAAAATGAATTATGCAATTAAATAAATATATTATTCCGATTTTATTTAATGTACAGACATACGAGTATATACGTCACGTAACGCTCTAATGCGTATGAGTGTCAGATATTTCATGTCTATTATTTCGTCTGTCACTCATACACACCGAATAGATAATTCATTAGAACTATAGTCAGTTGTATTATATAAATATTTCTCATATACGCACACACGTATTTATGTGTTGGTACGATGGTATTCATGTGTAAGTTTATGTGTGTATGTGTGTGTATGTGCTTTGCACGTATGCGTATGGTAAAAAATTATTTAGTTTTTATTTTTGCTTTTCACACGAAAATAGTTTCGAGCAAATTTATACAAACATTTAAATTTAATTTACAGATAAGGTTGAATGAAGCGTTGAGCTTTGCGTTAGCATAAGGCTACGTGCTCACAGTGACCTCAACGGGAAAAATATACTTTGAATGTACTGGAAATACGTACTCTACTGCAAACGCAACCTTCTAATTTCGGTTCGAATATTAAGGATGATCATATGTTGATTTCTTTTCTAGAAAAGAGTGCAACATTTTTTACACTATTTAACAGAAAATGGCAACATTCTGATACATGAAATTAAGGAATTCATTAGAAATTAATCCAACATCAGTTACGAAAAGTAGTTTCTGTTTAAAACTCCTCCAAACTGCCACTTCTTAGAGAAGAAGTAGAAAAATGTGACATGTTTTCAATAGGGTGTCGCTATTAAAAACAAGAACTTCGTGTGATACCTGAAACACATATCAGGGACTACTAGAAGCAGGATCAATAATAAAATAAGCCGGCTATCGAACCAGTAAGATCTACAAGTTCGGAACTCTTCTAAATTTAGCACAATTATTTATTTCTTGGACCGGCATGCACGATATGAAAACTACTGACACAAAACATTATGGCAAAATTGCGAAAGGAGAGCGGACAGTGTCCAGAGAACAGATGTGTTCAGTGAAATGCTGCTATTATTGTTATCAAAACTGTGTGTTAAGTGAATGAAAGAATAAACATATATAATAATTTCTTTCTGCTTTCTTGTTGTATTTAAAATTTAATTAAATAATATAAATAAGAGATTGACTTCAGGCTTTTAAAAACGACAACAAAAGACAATCTTTAATGAACAGAGAATAAATAAATTATTGTTGAAATATTTGATGGCAGACAGACACGATTAGTGGTCACAGCAAAACATATTTATTAATCGATGAATTATTCATAAAATTAATCACACTAAGAAACACAAATAAATAAATATATAATTGACGGAACAGTACGCTTTTGATGTTAGTTTTCTTGAGAAGAGTGTTCGATTCATAGACCTTCTTTAAATAAAATAGTGTCATAAATAACTGACATCCAGAGTTGTGAACTCCAATATGATTGGAAATTCTTGAACGCAATACATTTTTGTATGAATTAAAATGTTTCTCATTAATATTTACTGGCGATGTTGCTTTCAAGCAAATATTTGCTTAAATATGACTTCCGAAATCTCAATTGATGAGCATTCGAATAAAGCTTCAGTACGAAACACTGTCATGTCAGGACATTTCAAAATATCCTTAAAAAGTGTTACAAACGCCACAAGAAAATATTATGGTTACTGATTTATAAAATGTGTATGAGTAGTAAATTTTATAGAAGATCACGATACAAATTGAATTTAATTTAGAGTTTCAAAGGCTTCAAGAGTTGTTCAGAACAGAACTTTGTTGTTAATAAGTCCTGTGAGTCCTTAGCTGCATTATGATTCAAAGTGACAATACAAGCAAAAAATGTTGTTGGAATCGCAGTTTTAAATATGATTTCCGGTATAAGTCTGCCGTGACTACGAAAGGTTCCTTCGATCAAACTAATTTTTTTACTACTTTTTACATCTGACCGTACACCGTCAATGGCGGCTTGAATACTGGCTTAAATACTGGTTTATCGATATAAGCCAATGATTTAATATAGTCTCCACAAATAACTATTTATACAGAGACATTAAATCGTTCGAAAGGTGGGGGACTAGGCAACAGTAATACTTTAGGAAAAATATTTGTTACTTAATTGATTTGGCGATAAATCGATTGTTGTTTTTCGCCGTCCAGCACCCAGCATAAAAACGGCTCGCAGTTCACTGTAAAGGCAGATCTTTCCTCATTTCCTCAAAATAAAGAGTGTTGGGGAAGCCATTTTAAATTTAATGAATACAGTAGCGATTCGTTAAGGGTTTCAGGATTATTTACGATCCAAAAAAGTCCATTTTATTTAGAAGAACATACAAATTTACTTAGAAAATAAAATTCATCGAAAAAAATGCTCATCTTCAGCCAGGACAATCCGCCGAATATGCAATGCAACCGATAGTCAGTCATTCTCCTGTAATTCTTGCAAGAGAGCCAAAGACCCTTAAACAATATTTTTCAAGGACAAACCAAAAGAAGTTGAATAAGAAAACGAATCGAATCTTTAATCCTTCCAGATATACGCCGAACACAAATTTATTTGCTTTGCCATTCGTTTTAAATACAAGACAATAAGATTAGTGCGAAAATTATCGAATAATTAATAATCGCTGCATTATTTGTTGCATCACTACCCGGACGTTGTGCAAGTGAAATTCAGTAAATTTGTTGAACTTAAAATTAGTCTTCTGCAAATATAAACGATCAAAAAGTTAACAAAACAATGTTTCTTGTATTTAAATTATAGACAAATAAAACTTCTTAATATGAAAAAATTTAAAAGGAAAACACTCAGAGGAAATATATAATAACGACTATTTTTGAGAAAAATTTATTTTCGATTCCGTATTCAGAATATTTAAACTTTTCAGAAAGTTATTACTAAAATCATCTAAATAATTCCGTTCCGAATAGTATGGCCGTTTGAAAGCAGGTCGCACACTTACCTACACTCACAAAACCACACACACACACACACACACACACACACACATACAGACATAGTGACAAATTGTCAAGAGTAGTCAGGAACGCTTCCTAAGTACTCCAAACTTCGAGACCTGATGGGAGCTTAATTTTTGCTAAGCGTGGCGAAACTAATAACTTTTCCTTTCTTTCAATTTTCAACTTTCCCAAGGGGAAAGGCCGCTACAATAATATATCGAGCTCATATTTTACCATATTTCGTACAAATAAATTAAATCAAATAAGAACACTTTTATAAGCCTTTTATCAGCTTCACTTGAATATTTGTTGGTAAGAATTAAAGTCTCGTTTTTTATTGAGCACCCACGCGTATAGTTAATTTCATTAATAATAGTACTCATACGCCACATTGTACTCGTAAAAAGTTTTTGGTGTAATTCATGTTCTTCTCTTCTCATAATGTGTAATTAATTTTACACGCTTTCAAAGCATATTAAATTAAAAATAATTGTGGTTGAAAAGCACGCTTCTGAAGGCAATCGAACTAAAAAGTTAAAAATCAATTTCAAAAAAGCCTTTAAACAATCACGAAATAAAACACAAAAATTAATTTAATTTTTTAGACTGTCTTTTAGTTTTTTTTTTCATATTTATTTATTATTTTCCTTCCACTGCGAGCGTGATTTGAAACTAAATTAACAGGAATGAGTGCAGCGGATTCCTGGCTTCACAAGCATTAGAAATATTTCAGACACGCAGGCATCACACGTTTAGGTCACCGATTACTTTGTAAACTCCCTCTTTCACTGACTATAAAATGATTTGCCACTAACTGCTTAAATATTTAATTTAATTCATTTCTGCTTTTACTTACAAACCCTCAATAAACAAACAAACAAACAAAAAAAGTAATTCATATAATTATTCATAAGAAGAGCTGCGATGGGGATGCAAACATCACTTAAAACTTGTTACTTGCAGAACGTAAAAAATTTGCTAGACACAAAATCGCATTAAGAAATATAAAATATCTAAAAAATATATGCAAACATTTATTTGCCTTCCCTTATTTGCAAGGCAAAGAAAAAAGGAATGAAGGCAAAGAGAAGAGACAAACTTGTGGCTGTTTGTAGAGTGAAGAAAATTTAAATAGTGAAAGTTTTGCACGAAACGTGAAACCAGAAGTGGTAGACGATAACGAAACAACTTGAATGGAGGCGTGAGAACACTGAAGTTTTCTTTCCTTTTTTTTTTTGTTTTTTTCTGTTTTTTTTTTCTTTGTTGTTGTTCTGCTTTTTGTTTGTTACAATCCAATTTAAGTTTTACTAGTTTAACTTGTATTCAAATAGAAGGATGATTTAGCTTTAGTTTGGACGAAAGTTATGATACGAAAGCAACAAACATGCAATTCATTTTAATAAAAGATAATATTTACGCTCTGAGGAAGATGTGAAAAAGCAGCGACGCTTAGGGATCCTTAATATTCTTAACAAAATACTTCTGATAGATAAATTAAAAAGGGAAATTAAAAGTACCGGCGACATGTATTAAAACGAACTCTTTAATTTCAGCAAATTTTCTAATATTTCAGAAACACCATCATGCAGCTTTAACGACCAGGAATAGAGTGCAGCTGCAGATGTTAAGCACTTTAATTTATCACTTGGAAAAACACACTCGAAAATATGAGACAGCACGTAGAGATTTGGAACATTGATAGTTACGAAAGCTTTTGATGAAGTTGGTTCACTAACTTGGGTTGGTCCCGAAACTGCTTTAATTTTGTAATACAGAACACGAAGCCCCGCCCAGTGTATACCTGGAGAGAAGACTCTCAAGCTCCTTCTGAATGCTACCGATACAAACAAGCTTTCATATGATACTCATGATGTTACACTTAATAATCAAGAAGATTTTCTAAAAAAAAAGCTCAAGAATTTGTGGGTCTGTGACTTCTAAAATGAGCGTCGTTTAGAATTGTTGTAAGTCCTCTAATTCAGAAATTCTGTGAATCTTAATCGATTCGAAATAATGGATTTCAGAAATCTGAAGAAAAACTTAGAAAAAACATTTCATTAAGTGATTTCTTGCAGTAACTTTTGAACGACTTTATCGGATCCAATCCAAAAACTAATCGGATCTAGAAAAGTTACACAATCACCGCAAACCAGGTCAAAATCGGGCGATCCGAAATAATTCAAAATTGTTGGTTTTTTTTTAAATCTGAAATTTACTAGTAAACGAAAACACACATGAAAATTTTAACTGAGTCAGCTCGGGAGCACAAAACAGCACAACAAATCATGCCACGAATGTGGTTAAAATAAGCGGGAAATTCGCAGGGATGACCTTTAGGATCAACTGTATTCATTATTTTTTCAATTCAATTCCGATATCGTATCCTTTTTCATTTCTATCATTGCAAACAACATGTTGCCTAAAAATTCTATTGCAACAACCAACACATGAAAATGTTTGAGTGTAAAACTGTTTTGCCATGGCTTATGCCAGTAGGCCAACAAATACTGCAGTTACAAGTTGTTGGTTATAAAATACCACTTTTTACTTAGATAATAATTGTAAAAATACTTTTTGAATTATGTACAATTTTCCCCAGAACTTTTAAAGATACATAAACAGCAACCAAAGAAAAAAATATTTAAAAAACTAAAAGAAAAAAACTTCAAAATAAATAAAAACTTGAGAGAAATAGTGACAATTTATTACTTTTGCAATAAAACTTAACAAAATGGAAAATAAATCTGTGACAACAAAAAAAAAACATTTAATAAATCTGTTTACATCAAGTGTATATTTAACAAATTTGTTAAGCAAAACTTAGTTACAGTTTATAAAATACATTCTGAAAATAAATTAACAACACAAAATATTTAAATCAGTTGCAATAAATAAGAAACGTTGGTGGGCTTTTGAATTATTCAAATTATTATAAAATCCCATTTTTTATAAGAAAAATATAACAATCCAGTGAATATTTTGTTTTCCCATTTAATCAGTGATATTTTAACACATAAATTCGAATTTATTTCCATATTTGAAAAACGTGTTCAAAGTTGTATTTAAACAAAAATTTTTAGAACATATTTAAGACAAAAATCTGTTAAAATTTTAATATTTTTTCAGAATCACACAAGTTTTATGTTGTTTTCTTTTCTGTATTTTCAATACAAAATGGCAACATTTTGCGATTTGAAAATAAAGAATTAATTAGAAATTAATTTAACAGCTCTTTCGAAAAACTGTCTTTTTTGAAACTCCTCCAAACTGCCGAATTTTTGAAAAAGAAGTGACAAAATGTTACACGTTTTCTGGGAAAGAAAACGCTATTATATAAAATGAAAGAGCTTCTGGCCGAATATCAACCATCCAAATCGCCTAGAGAGTCGTGTCTAACTATAGTGGAACTATTCATATATTTTCATGTAGTTTCACGAAAAAGTAATTTTTCAACTTTCGGCTTGTATTTAAAGTAGCGGTTGTCTCGAATCTGCCAGTATTTTTCATTCATTCCATTTTGTCACAAAAATCAGTTCATTCGCCCGTATTATAAATGACGACGTCACATCAACACGACAGCAAAAAATTTTCACTTTTCTAGTCTTTTCGACAGAAATTGACTTCTGGTAACATGTTTTATTAATATTACACGCCTTAGAGAATACCAAAAGGCTGTTAAAAATAATTAATTGTTGTCGTCAATTAAATAAGAAGTGACAATTTTTTCCTGTCGTGTTGATTTGACGTCGACGTCGTCATTAATAATATTGGCGATTAGCTCCACTGAAGGAAATAAATCGATCTACGCTTTTGAAATGTTGGGATTTCTTGGAAATTCATTTCTAAAACAAGACAATTTGTCGGAACATCAACATCGAGTTACCATCGTTCACAGGAACGTGAAATGTTTACGCTCCGGTTGGCGAATTTTGCGAAAAATCTGACGAAGTTTAATTGGTTCAAGAGTTGAAGCCTCATCACCATCTGCTTCTTTTTCGCTTTGCAATATGGACCAACGAGGAACGTCACGATGAAGTCAATTTTGCCATAAATTAAATTAATAATCATCTTTTCGGATGAAGCCCATTTTCATTAGGGTGGGTACGTTAATATTCGAAATTACCGTATTTGAAACCACTCGTTTTCCTACAGAATCCAGTGCACCGCTTAACAGTTGAGTGCGACTTCTGGAGCGGAGGCATCACTGACCCATAAATTCTTTGAAAATGAGAAAGACGCTACGATTACGGCTAAATGGAGAAAACTATCGCATCGTGATAACCGATTTTTTGGTGGCCGCTCTTCATGGTGTTGATGTGAACGATTTTTGCTGTCAACAGAAAAGTGAAAGTTGTCACACATCTCATGTGACAATCGACTTATCGAGTCAAACATTTGAAGGCTGTTTAATTACCGAAAATGGTGATATCAATTAGTCGCCAAGAAGGTGCGACTTGACACCGTTGGACTATTTTCTATGGAGCGCCATTAAAGACCACAGGTTACACCGACAAACCAAAGACAATCGAGCCTATATTCGCCATGCTATTTCCGATATACGACCCCATGCACTCAAAAAAATCTCGAAAGTAGGTTCGATGGGAGGAGGTACTGTGGGACAGTCAAATGAAAGAAATAATATTTTATCTCCAAGCGGAAGATGACAACAACAAAAAAATAATTTTTAACCGTTTTTGTTTTATTGCATTTTTAAAGTTTCAATGAACCACCCGATATTTTTCAACAAAAAAAAACTTTTAAGCAAATTGTTTTGATGTCTTGACAGTTAAAAACTTAATTAATAATTATTTTCTTTTTATTATCCAATCAATTTATTCTGTAACAATTTGTTAGGAGAAATCCCCAACTGTTGGTTATGGCCCTAATTTATAAACTTGTCAAACATATTTCATTGTCAGCGAGACAAAAAACGTGTTTAGTTTTATAAAAATAGCAACAGAATTCAGATCAACAATTTAATAGATATTTCGTATTCAATTACGTGGGAATTACCGTGGATATATCACGTTCCTCTCATGAGCTGAACAAATTATATCGCACAACCAGTTTGATTAATTTCAAATATAATTTCTTTGAAAAGTTGTCCGCTCAAATGCAATATGCGGTCAATTAAACAAGATTTTTTATAGTGCAGATAAGTAATTTTATATTATATAGAAATATTTTGAGGGGTTCGGGTATCATGGTAGTGTGAAACTATTCAGATTTGGACAGACAACAAAAGTCTACAGCTCATTTTACAACAACACTAAACGAGCAATAAAAAAGCGTCAACTTTTCTTTTTAATTTACACTTGAATTAGAATTTGCATTATAATTGGAAATTTACTTTCTCAATACGAAAAGTGCTGGCGTACCGTCTTGATATTTTGAGCTGCATCTGTGGCTGGGAAACCCCCTGTTTACACATGCTGCTCTCACTTGTAGTAAAATTTAATTTATATTCGCGGTCACCTGCCCTCCTACACCCTCAGCCGGCGTAAATACAGTTTATTGTAGTGATATTTCTAAAGAATTTATTATGAAATATTATTTAAAGAGAAGTACGTTAAATGTGTTACAAAATATATCAAACAAAATAATCATCTTCTTGATACTTTTTTTCTTCATACTTTTAAAACATCTTAACTTGCTGTCAAGGGCGTTAAACAGTATGACTAATTTTTTGCATTGTATAAATTAAGAAATTAAGATTTATAAAAAAGATAAGTTCAACAAGTTATTTTTTAATTGCCGATTAATGCAATTTAAACTACAACAGAAAAAAGGCTTTAAGTTTGCTGTTGAGTGTCTGCGGTTTTCTTAACTCGTTAGTAGTTCAACTCGTAAGAATATTAATCAACAGATATAAAATTTTAAAACGAATTTTTATAAAATAATATATTTTGTAAATTGATTAATGGCACTTGTCAAATAACTAAATTTAATATGCGATGCAGTTAAATAGCCAGTAACATGTTTATTTTTTTTTAATTACTATGATTCTTCTCAAAAATTTATTCACTTACATCATGCATTTAACACGAAAATCTATCGAAAAATTGCGAAATATATTTTAGAATTTGAAGTTAATTTGAATATAGTAAATGTACTTCATGGCCCGTCAAAATGTATTGAAATTTATATATTAAAATGGTATAAATAAATACGTGACAAATTTATTTGTGGTACATTTCAAAGAACCCTATTGCCTACAAAATAAATAAAAAGTATATATTCGAAAAGGTATTCGTCTGTAGACTTGGAGAGTATAAAATATTAGCATAAAAATCCGTTTTAAACGTACTTGAGAGGTCACAACAATTTAAAAATAATTTTTACAACGAATACAAAGTTTTTAAATTTTTTAATAACTAAATTTTATTCCCGAAATTCATAAAATTTCATATGAATTTGAAACGTATCTCATTAAAGGTATATATTAGTAATTTATTTACATATTTTAGCCGCATTAAAACTCCTTCCTTAGCAGCCAGTAATATTTTTGTAATTAATACGGTCTCTTTCAGAAATGGGACATTTTTATTCATACAGATCACCCATTTAACAGACTAATAAATTGCTAAATTGAGACATATTACAAAAATTTTAATATTTTTTATTACAGTGTAAACGTGGTTCATTGCCCAAAATGAAAAATATTTTAATTTCCAGCTTAATATTTTATATAATTATGCCAAACATGTTTTTGTTGTACACCTTACGGCATCTAGTCATCTATCAATAGTAGTAAAAAATATATATTTGAAGAGATGCTCAATGTAAACATGTATTATGAAAATAATATTATAAAAAAAAATTATGCTTGAAAAAGAACAACAAGTTTGCAAAATATGTTTTTTTTAATTATTTAAGGTATTTAACAAATAACGGCTCATCTTATCAAAAGACTTTTATAAACCATTTGAGAATTTGAAAGAAAACTCACAAAGGATTTTAAAATATGACATAATAAGTGTAGTAGACTATGAAATTTTTCAAAACTGTGGTTCAAGTCTACCGACGATTTGGTAAAAGCGCCAATGAAATGCCAACAAATAAATTTCATATTATAATAGTACAATGACAGTATGTCAAATAGTTAATTTACTAAGACTTTTACATATCATATTATCTACTAATTTTGATGAAAAACTATATATTTTAAGTGATGATCTTATGAAAATGTTCACAATGCACATATTTAGTAGTTGAAAGTACTTTAAATTTACTTGCAAAGTATACAATTGGTACAAAATGTACCGCAGAGTATTTCAATTAAAAATTTTGTTGGAAGCAAAACACAATGAAGCGACAATTAAAATTTTCATTTAGCTTTAAGTAATAGGACTTCATGGCCAGAAGCAGATTGACATTAATACACCACTTGATATTTACAAATGAAATACATTTTAATATAAAATTGTAAGCATATATGCGATACTTCCTTACAGATGGAATATGGCATTTGACATATTCCTTTAATGCCTACGGAGCATAGATTAAGAGTGCAACAAAAGCGCTTGTTTTCCTTGTGTCATACTTTTAAAGTTGTAAGCTTGTATTTCTTTTTCTTTTCAAGCAAATTCGGAATACTACAATAGTTCACATATACAAAATTTTAGACAACAATATACATTTAGAATTTGATATATTTTGCCAATAATGGTGGATACTGAGATTCTTGATAGTGCACCACAAAACTATGCTCCGTATATTTGTATATTAGATGTATTGAAAACAATGAATTTAGTAAAATTTATTGATTAATAAGTTAATTGTTTAATATTAAACTAACCTATTATTAAACGATTATATAACAAATCTATTTAGTTTATAAAAAGCTTATAATGATTTCATTTCTAGAAAAGAGTGCAACATTTTTTACACTATTTAACAGAAAATGACAACATTCCGATATATGACATTAAGGAATTTATTAGAACTTAATCCAACATCAGTTACGACAAGTAGTTGCTGTTTTAAAACTCTTCCAAAGTGCCATGTCTTAGAAAAGAAGTAAAAAATTTAACATTTTTTTTTTGAGAAAAGAAAACGCCGTTAGCCGACTAGCACACAAAACTGGTTACTTGAGTGCTCTATTAATGACCACACAGAAAATTTTAAAAAATTGTGTTATTCCAATTATATTTTCTTTGTAAAATGAATCGTTTAAAGGAAACGCATATTTTATTACTTAAAAGTTATAAGATTTTAATTAGTTGCGCAATATTATTTTATTATTTCATTACGAACTGGGCAAATGAAATTAAAGTTCAATAATCTAATAATTATTGTAGATTAAATCAATTGGGATTTATGCCAATTCATCAGTTGGCCTTCACCAATATGTGTGCAACCTTGTAAGATTTAGATGAAAAAAAACTATCAATGAAAGCTTGAGATTTAAAAAAAACAAGCCGAGTAGGCTAAGAATTCTTTATAAACATTTTAACAAATAATTTATATTCGACAAGAAGTCATTGATTTGTTTTCAAAAAAATCAGACAATTAGACGAGCCTTCGTTGACAACTCTAGTACTTGTTAAGCAACAAAAAACGTGTTCGTAAGTTTATTTACAAGATAAATTAAATTCTTTTCAATTCCTTTAATTTTAAGCCTTTTATTGATTTAATGATGTGGCAAATGTGTTTGAAATTATAGGTGGAAAACTTCTAATTATTTCCAGCATGAATGAAACGCAGGCATATGGACTGTCTTAAGCCTCAATACAAATTAATTGAAATATTTTTTTATTTATATTTAATAGCAACGTCTATATTAAGTGTGACAGTTAATGCCAAATTTAATACCATTTAAATATAAAAAATAAATGTCCCACAAAATAGTTCCATTAATTACTGTCAACAAATTTTTAATATGCAAAACTTGTCGTCGCATTTAATCACAAGTAGTGTACTTCACTAGCCGCCATCAGCCGTCCGTCGACTGTGAATCCCACACAACATGTATCTCGTTTACTTTTCAACTTTTAAATCCACAACAAATCGCCAATAACCTTCAGTGTAGTTACGCTGGCAGAGCTTTAAACATCTAAGACAAACAGTGACTAAAAGATATCTTTCCAAAGAGCAAAACAATATTTATAAAGAACAGACAACAACAAAATATACAATAAATAATAAAAATAAAAATAGAGAATGAAGTTAGCAAATAAACAAAATAAAATGCGAAATATTTGTTTAATAGTTATTTTAATAAATTGCAAAATTTTTGCCACCACAAGTGCGAGTGTAACAACAGAAAACGTTAATAAAGCAGAAATGACAACACAGGGCTGGGATTTCATAAGAAAACCTGACAAGATGACAACACAAGATCTGCTTCTTAATGAAATTACAAGTACAACAGAAAGCCTGGAATTTCAGGAAAAACATGATTCCTTTACCACTGAAGGCCCCTTGAAAAATGAACTCAAAATTAGCACGCAGAGGCAGGATGACAACAAGAATTCTCCTATAATTCCAACAGAAGGGCCACTATTGAAAATCAGGTCGAATATGGAAAAGGATTCCGCTGTTTTAGATGACATCGACAGCAAATTGAAGGATATTTTTGTGGTAAATATTGGGCCGAAAGCACAAGACTCTGAAGAATTTAGCTCAGCTGAAGTTCTAAGAAACGATGATGGCGAAATAGTTTCTCTGGGTCGGAGATTTAATTTTCGTTCAAGACTCAACTGTTACTGTGTGATACGCAACCGCTGTGCACGCAACGATTCCTGTTTAAAGAATCAACATGAGAAATAATTTGAAGTTTTCATAGACGCGTATTTATGAAAACACTAAAAACTCCAAAGCAATTTAACAAAAAAAAGGTGTTTATAAAAAAACCTGTTGAATCACGTTCTACATCATGCACTTTCATCACTTCAAAAGCTCATCAGAGTGAAATGAAATCTAACGCTTTTAATTCATATTGCGAAATAATTGATTTGAAACTAAGACGTGGTTAACAAGCTGGCCCTGGTCTAGGCCGCGAGAAAAGTTTGTCATCGTACAATAGAGAACACTCGCATATTTATATGGGTGATTCCATGTCAATTTAAATGAAATTCGGTCAGGTACTCTCTTTTGTTCTATTTAGTATTATTTAAAGATTGTTTTTTTCAATTTCTAAAAAATTAATTCATGAAAAATACATATTTTTTAATAGTTATATTCAGTTTTTTCTTACTTTTTGGAAAAATGTAATAACTGTAAAGTTTTGAATATTTTTATTATTATATTTTTATAATCTTTTTATTTGTATAATCTTTTAAGCGTGGATGGTTTTCAGGGTCAACACTAATTCAAAATGATCACTTTGAATTTTTCATAAGATTTTGGAAAAAATAGAATCAGGACGTAAATAAAAATTAAAGGAATTTTTCATATTATTTTTAATATTTTTCCGTTGAAATAAGTATCGGGTGTTTTTTATAGAGTGATACAAGTTTAAATCATAATAAAACATAGTAATATATTTTTGATATCAATAAAACGGTCTTTATTGGATAGAAAACTTTATGACATTAATGTTTAAATATGATTTCGGTCATGTGGCCGCCACGGCTGGCGCGTACATGGCACAATCTGGAACAATAATTTTTACAAATTTTTTGAAGCATTTGCGGCCGTATAACTCTTCGAATGTTGATTTCCAGGTGTTCAATTGTGACGTACACAAGTGACTTTACATAATCCCAAAGAAAATAATCCCATGGGGTTAAATCATACGATCTTGGGGTCCAAGATGCCAACGCAAATATGTCACTCTATAAAAAACATCCGATACTTATTAGAACGAAAGAGAACCTTTGACACAAATACTTTTCTTAATTAAATTTCACGCAACCAACTTTTGAATTACAACGAGAAATTCTCATTTTAATCTTGTAAAAAAAATGCTTTAATTGTTCTAAGAAATTTTTATTTAATTGTTAATTTAATAGCTTTTCACATTTATTATTGTAAGATTAAGTTAGACATAATAAAAAACTCACTATTACTAATATTTAGTTAATTTATTGTTATAATTATAATTATATTTATTTAATGAAAATAAACCCACATTACTTTGTGGCTTAAAGTGCAAATAAGTTTGTACGGCACATCAACAAAATATAAAATGAAACACGATTATATATGTTTTCAATACACGCCGATATTTTTACAGCAAATGGAAATAAAAATTAAAATTATATGAAATCGTCAAACTTTTTAATTTTATTATTAAAATTTTTTTATTAGTCATAAGCACTTCATCACTGGAAAGAAGTGAGTTAATAAGTTTTTAGGTTAATTGTGTACAAGTAAAAGGCGATCACTCCACAAACGCGCCCACGCTTTAGAAAATGTACACTCGATTCGTTTATGAGGCCTGGGGCCAAATTACGGCACTCGATATCGATCGAAATTGCAATACAATTTGAATGTGGCCCCTGTTTACAAGATCAACTAAATTTTTAGACTTCACGAACATACAACTAAATATTCAAAACCTATCGAAGTGTTGACTGTGGCATAGGGTATTGTTCTCCAGGTCTGTAAAATGTTTAAAACGCTGCTCATTCTGAGCGCTCTCAGCACAACAGCAAACTGATGAAAATTTTAAGAAAGTGGAAAAAATTGTTCTGGCAAACCATCGAAGTTGCCAAGACCATCAAAGCTGACTCTTGTCATTCAACGTTTTTAGGAACTTTTCTCGTAAGGCGCGTGGCAGCTAAACTTTCACAAAAATTTTGGAAAAATATTGGCCTGTAACTTCCCGCTAGTTTTAAACTCAGAGCTATCAAACGTGTTGTTTTATACTATTCAATACGAATGGTGCGATGCGAAAGAAAAGCTTTTCGCATTTGAATACTGTTTGCATTGAAATGCGAAAGAAATTTCTTTCACAATACTGGTTTTGACCCGGTTAGAAGTGGTCGACACGGTTTTTTTTTAATTTTGAGAGGTGGATTTGATTGATAGAGCCGAGAAACTTATTCAAAGAAAAAACACTTAATATGTGTTTTTTTTTATTTTTCAAATTAATACATATTTTTGGGAATTGCAGTTTTTTTTTAAACCTTTTTAATTTTAATTAAATGCTAATTCTTTTTGCCTAAAATCTTCTTGAAAAATTCAAAGTGATCAATTGAGGATTTTTAGCTCTACAATTAGAGTCGGAAAAAAGCCAACCAAGAAAGTAAGAGTGATCAGTGAGTTAGTTCTTGTAATGACTTTTATATTTGTTTTAGACTTCTCATTTTTTTAAATTAGAAGTTCGAAATAAATATCTTTGTTATTCTAAGAAATGTTGGGTAAAGGTTCCCTGATAATCTGAATTTCCCTGATAATCTAAAATTTTGAAAAAAAAATCAGCACATAATTAAAATTAAAGGTATTTTCTTAAGTTGTGTAGCGATTGTTTGAAACCTCAATCGGTTCAAGTTCCCAGGAATTCCAAGTTTCTGAGAACCCTTAAGATCAGGTTAAGCCGTTCAAAAGTTATAAGCACAAATACACACACGCATACACACACACATACGCAGACATAGTGGTGTCTCTCAGAATTAACCAGAAAAGTTTCCTAGGACATGAAAAGGTAGAGATCTGTTAAGAACTCGAAGTAAAAGCAGGATGCTAAAAAAAATGTTTAGTTTTGTTGTAAAATAACACGCTAATCATGCCTCAATCACGGTGTTCACCAGATACGGCCCCTGCGACTTCTTCCACTTCGCAGGATTGAATTCCTTAAAAAGACGGTGTTTTACAACAACTAAGAAAGTGAAAGCAAAGGGCTGAAAGAACTCAAGGATACAGGAAGTGAATTTCTTGCTTTGCAGATTAAAAAACAAACACCGGTGCAATTGAATGAGGGGTACCACTTTAATGGGACCAAAATAGAAATTGAAAAATAACTTTTTTTTTAAATGCAAATTCAGCTTGATTTTTTAACAGACTTTGAACAACATGGTGTGTATTACCGTCGTATATATACGGATCACATCATCACATTTGCAACTGAGTGATTTTTTATTTCACTTATATGTCGAACTTTTAAACGCCAAATGAATTTATGTGTGTTAGATCGCTGCAACAAATATTTAAGCTCTTTAAAAACTTTGTTTTGCGTTGTAGATTTCAGTGTGAAGTATTAAAATGGAACAAAAAATATAATTTTAATTAGAAACCAGTTTAAAAGAAATGAAAATATCATACAAAAAAGTTTAATATTTATTTTGAAACACCAAATAGAAGTTATTTTGTTTTTAACTAAACTGGTCTATAGAAAATTTTTAAAATTTTATTACACCTTGATTTATTTATTTTTAGCAAACAAAATTAGAATATTCATTTGCCAAAATAAAATTGTTTATTTAAAGAAAAATAAATTGTAGAAAAAATGGCAAATCGTTTCTTTCGTCATTAAGTTGAAGCAGCAAATAAAATAAGCGAATCTGCTGTGAATTAATATGAAATAAAAAGTAACCAGTTTTCCAGCCAAAAGGCTTTACAGACAATCGTGTTTTCCTGGTTTGTAAACTCCGAAATACATTTTGAAAGCTAATAAATTTAAAAAGAGTCTGCATGTTTGTGTTAATTAAGCCCGGCTTTGTTTTGTTGCTTTGCAGCAGACGTTACCAAAATTTAGCTTTGCTCTCTCTCTCTTATTTCAATTCAATATTGAAAAATATGTTCTGAATTAATCCAACAAATAATTTTGATAAGAAATTTGAAACAAACAAAAAAATTAAAAAAACGAATTCAACTGCAAGAAGCAAAAAAGAGATGAAATAAATTCACAAAAAATTAGTCGATTTAGGAAACTCGAGTTGAATAGAAAACAGTTTAATTTTAAAATTTTATTTTTATTTTCTTTTAATAAAAATGTGTGAAATTCTTAAAATTGTGTGTCTGCTAACGCTTGCAATTAACGGACTCTCTTTAACTTTACCCTTTAATAAGATATTTATTCATAATATAAACTTAAATAAAAGCAGTTTAGGACAGAATTCTAGTCAAGACCATCATCGTCAATGGGATAGAGATGTGGACAATAGTGAAACAGTGGAGGAGTCCGATCCTATTATTTACACGGGGACCATATTTTTCACAGTCCGCAATTGCAAATGTAAAACAGTGAGCGGAAGATGTTTGAGGCATAATAATTGTTAAAGTTTTTTCGTGGTTTTAAGATAAAAACATAATAAATTTTATTAAAAAATAAATAAATAAAAATAATTTTAAAAACTCAGTTTGATTATGAGTGCAGGACATCAATAAAATTATTGTATTGAATAAAAGCAGTTATTTGAATTTATTAATAAAAGAGTTTTCTTATATCATTGAAATTGTATCGTTAAATCAATGAAACTAAGTTGTAGTATCAACGAAAGTATTTCATATATTTGGCGAAGATTTCATTAAACTAATTTTAACGAAACTTGTTTCTTTTTAATAAAGTGGGTTTCATTGAATTATTGCCGAAATTCATAATCTCTATGAAAAAAATACTTCTGACGTAATTAAATCAATCTACCAGTTGACGTCATTAAGATAGCAAATTGGAGCGAAAAATAAAAAACTTTAATCGATCCATATTGAACTTTATTACATTAAACAAAATTTCAATCAATTTTTATATGTGAAAACACAATAAATAGTTTAAGGAAGCACTCAACATCAATTAATTTTTCAACTCACACAGAAATGTGGAACAGCGCTATTTTCGAAAGCCGCTACACTTTCATCATCAGTACTCGCGTGTATTTGTTTATTATCACGGTTTAAGTGTTTAAGTTGAATGTGAAAACAGTTTCCATTCAAATTTTTATAAGAAAATCACACACGACCCAATTGACGTCATTCGATATCGATCGAAATTTCAATACAATTTATATAAGAACTACGATCGATGTCGGGGACAGTAATTTGTCCCCAAAGCAGCTTCAGTACACAACTGGTGTAGAGACACGGGATCAAATCGCAGTGACGACGATGACTTTTTTTCATTTCATAGTTTTTTCCCAATATTTTTTATTTGTTTGTCTCAAATCCAACTTATACAGTTTAAGTTTTATACTTACTAATATGTATGAGCAAATTGTTGTTGCTTTTGTGTTGATTTCAAGTCGTGAATTTATTTGTTAATTTTTAGGAATTCATATCGAACTTTCTTCATTGTATCAAATTGATTTTTATCATTTTTGGTGAAGAGTAAAAATATGTTTTACAAAAATGATATTATAATTACTTTATGAAATTGATCTTTAAACCTAAGAGGTGGAAGAGGCTTTTGTTTACTACTGCAATTAAAGTTAAAGCTTTCGACTTAAACGTGCTTTAAGATTTAAAGTAGAATTTCATGGCGAACATTTTCTCTAATTAATTCGCTTATTAAAAATTGGTTTTTGCTGTGAGAAATATCTCAAACTACAGCCATTTCCAGAGGAGTTAAAGGGTTAACAATAAAATATTACTGATTATTTCAAATCAAAATTCAAAAGACACTCTATACCAAAAAGTAAGTATCACCTGATTTTCTGCACTTTTCTTACTAAAAAAAAGGTGCATTTTTCTATAGGCCGTAATATGAGTTTCTGATAAAATTTTTTTATAAACAAGAACAATTCTCACATTCTACAAAATCACCAACAAGTGGTAAAAAAAAATTACACCTGAGCCCTGATGATGGGTGTGCAGCGACTTCCGAAAAATGCTACTTTACAACGTACGTTAAAACCTTCTGCACTGGTTTTTGCAATATTGATCGTCTCATTAAATGTTTCGTGTTAAAAGTTTCATCAAAAGGCTTCAAAAAATTGTTGGCAATTTGTTATTTTTAATGCTTCAGCTAATTTAAAATAAACAACCACATTTTTTATAAAATAAATTACATTTCCTTCTTTATTAAAAGACCACGAAACTTAAGCAAAATTACACACAACGACCTTTAAAGTCCTTTTTCTGACAATTTGAGGGAGTATTAAAAATTGTACTTAATACAATGTTGACGTCACCGGTGTTGTTTTTAGTGTGGAAATCACTCTGTTTCCCATCATCATCATCATCATCGGAAAATCGTCGACCGGCGGCAATTAATATATTCCCATCCTGCCTCAAGTTCTGTTCACGATGATGTGGTAACTCAGTATTCAAGGCCCTCTTGCGGCGTTGTGCTAACCGATAGATGATATCACGATGAAATAGTTCAAAGTTATTCGGACCCAAAATTGCATTTTGGTGGTCTGGATTGGCGAACTGTGTTAAACTTTTTTGGTCCCTGGGAAACTGCTCACACCAACAAAGTCGCACTTGATTGGTAACGACAAAAAACAAAAATAGTCTCAACATTTTTTGTTATAATTTTTATTATTTCAAAATAATTTTCTTAGCACAACTTTTTAACTGAATTATTTTAACTTGTTTCCAAAGTATATGAATCTTGTCTGCACAAGGCCTGGCGACTCAATAAAATTATATTCGAAAGAGATTTGAGGCAAAAATATGATGCCAAGTAAATGTTATCAGTGAAATAAGAAATAAAAACTTTTTTATTATTAATTCTATCAATGCAACCAGATTTTGAAAATAAAATGTTAATGACTTGTTTTAAGTGGTCGATCAGAGACAATGTTTTGTTTCAAGTTCAAATTGCTTTCGGTACACTTTTTTTTAAGAGAGGAAATGAAAAAAGTAAGAGTTTATGGATGTGCAGAAGAGATAAACGATTTCAGCTTGAATATGTTTTATTTTTTCTTTTACTTTCATTTGCAAAAACTGATGTTGTGAAACACCGTGTTTTGCTAAAGTGCTGCAGTCTCTTCTTTAAATATTATTTACTTCCAAAAAACGTTCTCTTACTTAAAAGAGCACCTGTTCTCCAAAATCAAAGAGATATCGATACGCATACACCAATTCTCGTCATCTACTGAATCGATTTCTTGACAAAAAGTCGTGCAAAATATCTGAAGTCGCGGGTATTTTTGGTTCAATAGAAATTCCTTAACTAACATATTCCCTTAAAGCGACTTGGTACGTTTCTAAAACACACTGTTTAACTGCTGGCAAATACTGTTCTCGCTTAAAGTAAATAAAAATACGTTGTGTTTTTGTGTGCATGTCTGTTGCTCGTGCAAATAAACAAAATTTTAATTAACGAATTCTTATCGACCAGTAAGATGACTCAAATTTTTTTTTTTTTTAATTAGCGCTAAATTGTTTATTTTATTCGTAACGAAATATTTTCAGCTTCAATATTTAATGCACTTTCCTTTGAAATTTCTTTGTTTACAATTGGCCGTTGTATCGAAAATTGTGCGAACGTCAAAGTTGACCTCTTTCTCCTTCTCCTCTTCATTGGGATCAGCATAAATCTCATTTGTTGTATTCTTTTGTTGTAAAATGCGATCATTTCTATTTCTATTGTAATTTGTGTATTCGGGAGTATGATGCTGGTCTTGAGGTATCAGTTGCAAGCGATTGTAATTTGATGAATAGCTTACAGAACTCTGAGGCGCCGTTGCATCGTAATTATGATGGCTGTAATGGTGATGATGATGATGATGGTGTCCGCAGTTATCTTCCGACTCCTGTTCAAAGTTATAGTTGTTTAAGTTCCGCCGATCCTCATGTATTTCAGCAGGTTGATCAAACTGTCTTCTTTTATAGGGAACTGCATTGCAGATGTTTAATGTTGCCAGCATTAATAACAAAAATAATTTCAAATGCGCCATAATATTTATTTATTAATTTTTATTATTATTTTTTTTGGGAATTTAAACAATAAATTTAGTTCTTTATTAATCAGTTTATATTTCAGTACTAACAAATTTGCTAAAATGTTCTATGCTTGATATGTACTTGCTTTAATTTAAGCATTTGAAATTTGTTATTTGCAGATACTTAAAAGAATTTATTTTAGAAATTCGTACTCTTTGAAACTATTTGCCGTATTACTAATAATAATTACGTTTATAAATGTAGATCTTATCATAACACGTGCCTCTAATAAACAAAGAAATAG
This sequence comes from Linnaemya vulpina, assembly GCA_963675445.1. NCBI lineage: Eukaryota > Metazoa > Arthropoda > Insecta > Diptera > Tachinidae > Linnaemya > Linnaemya vulpina. Next base: position 31,272,167 of record OY776280.1, read on the forward strand.
TTTAAAGCTTTAAAATACACAATTAGCTTGTAGTCGATATACCATACATGTGTTGTGGTACTCTTTTAAATATTTTACCACTCTTTAATATTTATAAAATTTTCCAGTTGAAAAGTTATGTTTATGCAAATGCGTACAATGTAATTGTTTAGCGCTGATTTCTTACTATACATATGGTAACTGCAACCGAGAAGTGGTCGAATTTTGGTCCAAGCAAAAATTTATCCCTCACTCATCAGCAATAAACAATTATCAGTAAAACAAAAACAATTATTTTTGTAACTCACAAGCATTTCCCTAAATGCTCATATAAATTAAGCAAACTGCTATAGCAAAATTGTTTCAATTGTAAAAGAATTTTGTGTGAAATTATTAAACGCAATTAATTTAAATTTTAAAAGTCTAATTTTAAATTTAGAAAGATATGACAAATACTCCAAAGCCCAAGGGAAAGTCAACATCGATTTTAGATATTTAATATACACAGCAGAGCAGAACAACTGTTTTCGAAAGCCGCTACACTTTCATCGTTCATGCTCATGTGCATTGTTGCTTGGTGGCCTTTTTAATTTGAATACTAAACCGATGTCAACTTGTTTATAATACATTTATAAACACGATTTTCTTTATAAAACATTCCTAATTTTTATTTCAATTGGCTGGGAATTGATTCACGAAATTATTAAATGAAATGTCTGCCTTTTATTTGTTGTTTACACTTCTTATCATTTAATGTATTAAGAAAAAAAATGTATTCAAGACTTTTCTCAACAGCATGGTTGGGGTCTACACCCTGATTGATAAGAAAAAAGTGTTGTCAATAATCCAATAATCAACTCTTCATATTCGGAAGGTCAATATCACTGACTTCCATTGATGAAATTTTTTATGATATATTATAATTTATTAATTTTTATTGATTTTTTTATATATATTTTATTTGTTCTTTTATTTAAAGTACAGTTTTCAACATCTATTTACTGCCATTAAATAAATTAAATTTTTTAAACTCGTTAATTTTAATTATATCCTGATTCTTTTTTCGCAAAATTTACTAAAAAATTCAAAGTGATTAATTTGGATGTTTCAGCTAGTTCCGATGCTTGTTTCACTGGGGCTAATGCAGATCATCAGGGAACCTTTGCCCAACATTTCTAATAACTAAGACTAAAGATATTTATTGCAAACTGCCACTTTAATAAATGAGAAGCTTCAAAAAAATATCAAAGTCATAACAAGAACTCACTGATCACTTTTCCTTTTTTATTTTCTTACGTTTCATTCATTACTTTGAATTTTTTAGTAATATTTTGGGAAAAAAGAATCAACGCATAATTAAAAGTTTAAAAAACGACAATTCTCCAAAACGATTATTTTTTCTTTTGAATTTTATACAAGAAGCAAAAATAAAGTTAATGTTTTTTATAGTTGTTCCTTTATTATTATCCAGAGGAAGGTTTTAAGTCTATTTACAAAAATTTTCAATTAATTTAATATAGAAAAAATCTATTATGGAAAAAAATACAGGTAGAAGGTCTGGACAAATTACTAAACGGAGCACAGGAGTATATCGTGCTGAAACTAAGAAGTTGCACGTCCTATAGGCCGACAGATTTTGAACCGAAATTTGCATTTAAAAATGTTCGAAAAATCCTAATAAAACTATTCTGCTATTCAAAGAATTCATGACCGTTTTTGTTTTTTTTTTTTTTATTTAGAAAATGTTAAACGCAACAATTTTCGAAATTAAATCACTCTTTCTATCGTGCGCGGAATTGTTTCATGGCATCAAAAAAGATTTTATTCCCAAAATATATATCCCTTCTTATTTTCCGAGGAATATAAATAATCGGATTATATGTCATGGATTATTATTAAATTTTGAATATTTTATTTTTAATAATGTAGAAATCTTTTTCTTCTGTTCGAAATTTGTTGTGTTATTTAAATAATTCTTTTTATTACTTTTTCTATTTTAATTTACCAACTTGTGCGGTTATTTCGCAATACCATGATATCGGATTGCTTTAGCATACAAAGACGAAAAAATTATTCTTTCGCATCGCCTTACAGAATAAAGCAGTTGAATATTTTTAACTTTCCGCTAGAAGAAATTGAAATGTGTAAAAAAAATTGGGAAGTTAAATCTTTAAAATAATCCAGTTATCATCAGATCTCCAAATTTTAAGGCTCTTAGGGCTTCCCCAATAATTCTGTGATCGCGTCACTAAGTCTTTGTGTATGTTTTTTTTTTCGAATATTCCTCAAATGGCTTCGCCGATCGGTATTTAAAACCACGTCGATCACCGCAAACCGGATTGAAAGCGGTAAACAAACGAGTTCTAAAAAAGTTATATGGTTTAAACTCCGAAATTATGTAACTGACTGATCAGTTCTCTGACTGTTCTCGATTCTCTTATAGTAATCGAAGAGTAAGTATATCAATAACTTGAGGCGAGGTAGATTTGACAAACGGTGTAAAAGACTTACCCACTTATTTATACAAATTACGAGAGGCTCAAAAGAGTGAAATAGAACAAATTTAATATAGAATTTTGTTTTATTACGCTGTTATTAGACTCTCTAAATTTTTATGAATAAGGGCGTTACTTTTTTACGTTTAACAAAATCCTAATTTCAACTAATACGAAATCGTAATAATGGCCCTGAAAGAAAACGCTTGTAACAATTAAATTTCTTAGAATATTTTAATTTACTGTCAGTCCCACGATGTGATTTAAACAAAATTTTTAAATTTTTTTCTGTTTTAAATGTACTCCTTTCGACAGACGGTTAATTTTAGTAGGCTTATTTTTTTTTTTTTTTTTTTTTTTGTTTATTCAAGAATATAAATAAAAACTATCAGCCAAATATATATACATATACACATATATATATATATATATATATATATATATATCCGAATATTTCCAGCCTTAACTATTCTTAGTTTAAAGTACTATTCACTACCCGGTACTAAAGCGGCGACAATAACACTTTTTTCCGCAGTTATTGACAACACAAGACAAGATCGTCTTTATCTTTCAATTGACTTTTTCACTTTTAAATTAATTAAAGGCGTAATTTTTAAAGGCAGCGAACCAAAGTTATTGGCGACCCAAAATAAACTCTTCTTCTCCAATCAGAGAAACTCAACATTTTTCTTTGTAACTGAAACATATTTAATTGGCTTTTTGTAAAAAAAAAATTAATACTTTATTTGATTTTGATTTGAAAATACACTGATTCTTAGCATACATTTCTTTTCGAGCATCTGCCATTGATTTTGCACGGACAATTGAGAGCAGTTCTGAACATAAATCGGTCGTCAAAAGTCATGTTGTCCTCGGCATCTGTTGTATTTGGTTGTAAGTCAGTTTGAACTGACAGCTGGCGACCACTGTCCGAATTATATTTTAGTTCTCTAAAATAATTTTTACTTCTATATGATTTAAAATCTTTATTTCCAAAATTTTCTTGTTCATAATTATCATCATAATCATCTTTCGGATACAAAATGGGTTTGTTGAAATCTCGTTCATTCTCCAATTGGTTGACATTTTCTGAGTATCTCTCTTCGTCTTGCGATTCTGTGGGAAAGACTATCGTGTGCTTGTTTCGATTTGTTTTTGGCAGACTAAAAGCCAGATTTATTACCACAAATATTAAACAGCATATTTTAATCATGTTTGAATTTTTAATTTTTTCGTATTTTATTGTTTATTTTAATTGTTTTTTTTGTTTGTGTTTTTACTAGTTTTCAGTGCTATTTTTTTATTTATATTTTTTTTTTATTTATTTGTTGTACATTTTTATTGATATGTTCCAACTTGTATCACGTTTAACAAGTTATTGCGCGAAACTGTTCCGCTCCAACCGCCGTCGTTAAATAAATCAACTTGAAACCACTTGATTAAAAAAACTTTACATAAATACTTTTGCACACACATTCAAACACTGGCACGCACATACAGAAATAAGATTCGACACGCTTATCATCTTATTTGCACTGTGTAGAATAATCAATGCAAATACGCTGCTACATCAGGGGGCTTCCCCAACACAATGTTGTCATAATGCGAGGGTAGCACTATACATTGATAATCGTTAAGAAGCTATACGAGGATAATTTTAATATATTGTGGCATGCAAGAGTTGGTACAGCTTTATTTTTTTCATTTTACAGCCCTGATATCTGCTATTGTGAATTAAAATTTCCAATAAAATTTTGTATCAACGCAAAAAAGTACACACAATGAATTCAATAATATGATGGAAATCTTTTAACAGTTTTTAAGAGGTTTTTCCCTGGTATAATTCATTTATAGGTATAAAAATATTCTTTAAAATTTGAGTATTAAATAGTAAATATTTAGTAAATAGTATTTACACAATTTAATTTAATAAATTTTAATTTTTAACATCCTGCAAGAAAAATTTACAATTCGAAAAAGTCGGAAAAAATCGATTTTATCCTGTTTGATAAAAATCGAGCTCTAATCGGATCTCAAAGTTTTGAGTTCCTGAAAAGTGTTCTTCAAATAATTTTAAGAGGGCGCCTCTATGTCTTTATAAATGTGAGTATGTGTATAAATACGTGACCCACTTATAAGTTTTAGACTGCTAGACTAACTCACATCAAACTAGATTTGTTTGAAAGAATTTTATGCCTGATCAATTGGTGTTATAGAATCTTTTATAAAACTGGAAACTGCATCAATCCCCGGTTATAATGTAAAAGTCGGTCGATTTATCCAAAAGTTATGTCAGTTTGAGAATAAAAATAATTGTGTTTTAACTAGAAGATCTCAGAAGCACAGAACACCGCTTCTGAATCACGCTACGAGATAAAATTAGCGATTAGTTGCTTCAAGTACATTCCGCTCGTGGCAGGAAATATACTAAAAGCAAAACAGATGACTCTCGTTTTCAATCTTCCTTCATTTATTATATTTTATTACAAATTTTTTTTCTGGGGAGATTAAAACGAGGTCTGTTTAAATTCATAAAAGGCGGAAAATTGTGAGTTCCGAATTTCTTTGATAGAAATCAATGCTGCAACACAATAATAAGTCTCCAACTTTAAAAAATACAAAACAAATCCCAACTAAATAAAGTCGGGACTTTTTCCTTTTCATTTTCCTTTGTTGTTGTAGTTCTGAACCATGAATGATTAAAAGAGGAATTATAAGAAAAATTGCTACCAAATTACATCATCATAATTCATCTCCGCATAATAAATAAAGCAGGCACGATTCTGTTTGATCATGTGGATTCAATTCTAGAACAATTTATATTAAAAATATAGAGATTTATACTGTAAGAAAAAAATTAAGTGGTAAAATTTTGACCAGCAGCCATTTATAGTAGTTATATTTTATAATTATTTATATAGTTATTTATAATTATTTTTATCAATTAATATTATTCATAAAACTATTGCTGAACACTCGACAACATTTTCTAGCTTCAACCAGGTCAAGTTTCTTTAATCATTCTGTTATTATTGAAATACCACAAATCTAATTTTATATATCCTCGTGTTTAACTGATATTTAAAGCAAAACGAATCATGTTTTGCAGCATCGGCTTATTTCAAAGAGTGATGAAATAAAAACCATGAACAAGTCAATTCACCTGATTGATGATGCTGATGACATCATTGACACAGTCTGCTATTGAAGAAGAAATACTACGAAGACTGCAATTACTCGAATGCTCGTTACTCATTATGAGATGACCACAATTTAAAATAATAATTTCTTTGAAAGGAAATTAAATGAATTATTTAATTGTTACTTATTGAAAGAGTGTGCGGTCGTTCGCATGCCAAGCGAGAGATAACTGATTTGAGATTTCTTTGAAATCGATGCGCATTCGAATTAAAGTCGGTGTTACCAGCTTGAAGTGATATTAATGCAATGTGAAGATTAACGCCGAGACACCTAAAATTCATTGTACGTTATATGTCGTCTGTTTCAACTGAAAGCGAAGCGGATATGCAGGGTTTCTTTTATGAGGTCTGTTATTTTAAGTAGGAATCCGTTAACGAAAAGTACAGGAGTCGGTCACCTTTTAACTTTCGTTTTATGTTTCTAAACCTATTAATGCAATGTCAAGATTAAGGGCGAGGCACCTAAAATCCAGTGTACGTTTAAAACTGACAGCGAAGCTGAAATGCAGGGTTTCTTATAAAGTCTGTTACGTTAATTAGGAATACTTCAAGAAAAAGTACAGGAGTCGGTCACCTTTCGACTTTCGTTGTATGTTGCTAAGCCAGCGTTGTTTTTTACTGTTTTTTATTAGTTGTATTGCATTCTGCGCTTAGCAAATATTAAATAAATTAAAAATACTTATAAAATATATAAGATTTTAAGTTAAATAAATAAAATGGAGATGAAGTAAGTGCGCATTGCGTCAACGTTAATGTCAGTAAACAAAAGTTGACGAATAAAGTTCGACGCATTCTATATGCCTCTGATTTTAAGCAGTTGCTGTGAGCTTTGGCAATATTTTTAACGTTTTATTCTTTTATGTACATGAACAAAAAGATTCTCATATTTGAAAAAAATTTATTTTATGTCATATAAGAGGCCACAAATTGGAATTAACAATTTTATGTATAAAATATGTTGGGAATTCCGCTTAAATAAATATATAATACGAATAAATATTCCAGGTTCTTATTCATTTTTAATTTTACGTTCTAATATTTTTTTAATATCCTCTTTATTTCTATATAATAAACTTGTAACCATTTTTTTATTATTCTCTCAGTATGTCACTGAGACGAAATATTGGAGATTAATAAAAGAATTGTTATAAGTTTCTTATATAGAAATAAAGAGGATATTTTACTCACAAAATTTTAGAACATAAAAATACAATATGATCGAAAAAATTAGAATATTAATTTTTAGTTAATGTTTAAGCTCACAGAAAGAAAACTAAAAACCCTATAGAGTGCTGATTTTCCTTTTGGCTTCACTGACTTGTCGCCAATGCTTGAATCATAAAATTTTTTTTTATTATATTTGAAAAAAATATACTTCGTTTGTTTGCAATTTCTATTGATTAACAAAATCTTAGTTAGTCTATTTTTAATTGTACCCAAATCAGCAAAGTTGGTGCAATTAAAATTTGTTATCAATCCAGCACGAAAGGTAAAATGGCTACTTTAATGTTTTCAATTAAGGGATTTCCCTGGTTTTAATAATTTTATATGGCAACTCATTTTTTTTAATAATAATTTATTACCAAGTTGCGAAGCAAAAAATTTATGAAAATGCATTCACGTTTCTCCAACTGTAGCAAATTTTTAGAGGAATATTATCAGTTCTACAGTTGTCTTATCAAATTATCAAGAATAAAGAGAGAAGAACAGATTATAGACCGCATTAATTTGAGTCTTAATTCAAAGAAAAATCTCACAATTTTGCAAAACGATTATGATTTATACGATAGTGAATCTCAATAGTATGAAAAAATATATATATATTATTTCTATCTGCAGTATCGCAAGAGATCTTCAAAATTGTAGATGAGAAAACAGAAAAGCTGGGCAATTTCTGGTTTCTATTGCACTGTCAAGTTTTAATAATTTTAATTTTATTTTGCTCGTAAAATAATAAACACAATAATTTTCAAAAGCATTTTATTGCTTAGATCAATGAAATAAAGTTTAAATTTCATTAAAAAATATCTTAAAAGTTTAACTTATTTTCCAATAAAAGTACGATTCTTCTCTAACCCACCAGACAGACAGGTTTTGTGTTATCAGCATCTTAAACAACAACATTAAGAGTAGACGACAACACAACTACGTATTATTGCAAATTATAAAAATTCGGTCTTAAATTCAAGAATGCATTAGAATATAGAAACTGTTATCACATTCAACTAAACCAACTAAATGGTAATAAAAAAAATACAGGTGGGTACTGATAAGATAAGTGTAGCGGCTTCTGAAAACAGCTGTTCCGCTTTGATGTATAAGTTGAATATTTACAACTGTTGGTAACTTTCAGGGTTTGAAATTAAAAATTTTCTGTGATTCGATAACTAAATAGAACAATATATATTTTTTAATTTTAACTATGTTCCTTTTTTTCCCAAAATCTTCCTAAAAAATTCAAAGTAATCAATTGAGGGGTTTTAGTTAGTTCCTGTGCGCAATGCAGATCCTCAGGGAACTCTTACCCAACTTAGAATAACTAAAAATATTTACTTCAAACTGCCACTTTAATAAGTGAGAAGCTTTAAAACAAATATCAAAGTAGTCATAACAAGAGCTCACTGATCACTTTTTAATTTTTTATATCTTTTTTTTCTTCTTTTTAATTAAGCAAATATTTTTGTTTCCAAAACATCTTTATTTATTTCTTTGGGTACAATTTTGATATAAAAATATATTCTAAAGATACAATAAAACAGTTGTTTATATACAGCAGACGTAGTTTGTTGATGAAGGTTATAAAAAATCCGGCCAGCCGAATATAACACTTTTGTTTCTTGTTGCCATTATTATATCCAAAACTTATTTATTATTTGAAACTTTTGGCAACAAAACATCTGAATAAATAAACGGTTTAAATCTAATACGGGTTGCTATCATATATAATTTAACGAGTACACGGTACTCAGAAAAACACATGAATTAATGGGAAAGTCCAACATGCAAATTAAAATTTTCTATGTACGAGGTCATGTAGGAAAGTGTAGTGGAAAAGCTGCGCTCGTTAAGACTTCTCCTGAAAAACGCCAACAGTTAGCATTTCTCCTTTTTGGAACATCTGCCAAATATGACACATTTACAGTTGAGTACGACACCGTACACGGTTCGGGTACTACAAAATAAACGTGTTTATTAATTCGTTTAATATAATTTATTCAAAATATTTTCTTTCTTAATTTATTGACTGCTTGAGTTGTTTTTGATGGAATTTATGCACGCATTTAATTGGCTTTTATACCGAATCAACAAATCATTGACTTTAATCAAATTTTTAAAAATCACACAAACTTTCAGAAACAAATTGAGAATTACATAAGAAAAAGTATAGAAGACTCTGGAAGTTTTTATGTTTAAAATCTTTTTTAGTAGGAACCTTACATTTGCAACACATTAGGCTGGAACTAGGAAGTAGGGGATAGTGTTGCGAGTATAGAGAAAGATAAATGAAAACATCGAAAAATTAAAAAAGAATTTGCGGGATCAATAATTTGAAGCAATAACGCCTAATGCTTCGGGAATTATCTATATAATTTAATTTAATTTTATAGACACTTATTCATAAAAATTATGAGAGTCTTTTAAGAGTGTAATAGAGCAAATTTCATATGAAATTTTGTTTTATTACGGTGTTATTGAACTCTTGTAACTTTTATGAATAAGGGGGTAGTTGTTTAAAAACGTTTTTAATCCACAAAGACTTGATAAATATTTGAAAACTTTAAAAATAGATTTTTTTTTTTTTTTTTTTAAATTTTGTTTTCTTTTTAACTACTAATTTTATTAAATGTAAAATGTCAATATTTATTATGACAAAAAATTCAAAATTGTTATGTAAATTTGAAATTTGTTCTTTTTTATTACTATTTCAAATTTAATTTATTGAAATTTTTTTAATCCATCTGCCAAGTTTCATTTATTTAACAAACCACAATGTATTGTTTCATATAAATTAAGGAAGACTGAATTTAATTGGAAACAATAAATTTTTATCAAAACATTTGGAGCATCGTATCAACTTACTTTCTTAAAAGCACATCATTTCCCTGATCCCATGTTATATCCAAAATTTCCGATTTATTCCTCTCCATCTGCTCCAAATGCATGTGCTGAATACCACGTGACATCACCTGATTAATATGGCCAATCAATAAAAAAGCCGATATTATTGCCAAGAACTTTAGCATTGCGCTGGTAAAAGATATATCTTGTTTTCTTTATAAAATTTTCCCACACAAATAGTTTTGATTTTTTATTTTTTATTTTTTTTTTGTTATTGAGCGAAAGTGATTAGAGATTATAATTGTTAAGCGGCGTCTTCTTTTCTGAGAGTTTTTGCAAATGTTTTTCTGTTTATATAATTCTTGGTTTCCAGTATCTCTTTCAGATATCTGATAGTAAATGAGTAACAGAGTGCGCCTTGAAAATGAATCAATACTTCTAAACATAATTCACTTACGTGTTATAGTTTTAACTAATTTTTATTTTTATCAATATTTTATTTTGTTGTGCTACTGAACAAGTCTTTTTGGAGTGTGAGTTTAATATTTTCTTAACTTATTTAAGCCAAAACAAAAAAATCACCATTTCGTAAATGATTGAAGAAAGAGAGCTTTTTGTTAATACAAACAAAAAACAACTCCACACTGTCTAATCGAACGGCTGATAGCCAAAGTTCTGAGAAACATTAAATGTGCTGTAACACAATATTGCGAATGCATTCGCTGTTTAATTAAATACTTTTTTTTGAAGAATAGTTTAAAGCGTAGAATATTGAACGAATTTCATATCAACGATATTTGTGTGATGTGATAAAGACTGCTGCATAATGAGTTACTTTTTACCAACAGCATATGGGTAACTCCATGGCAAAATGAAGAGCTGGACAAGACTTTTATGATTTTAATAAAATATAGTTCTATTTGTAATAAACAAATAAAAATGTTAATATGAAACTTATTTGTTGGGTGGTTAAGCAATGTCTATATGCATTTCATTGGCGCTTTTTACCAAATCGTCCGTAGACTTCAACCACAGTTTTGAAAAGTTTCAAACTTCGCAACTTATTAAAAGACTTTTATAAGCCATCTGAGAATTATGTTAAGAAATTAACTATAAAAATTCTCAAATGTATCAAAAAAATCACATTATATAGTAAGTGTAGTAGGCTATGAAACATACAAACCAAAACCCAACAAACAACTTTTATTCGATATAAATCTATTTTACTTTTCTACACAATGACAGTATGTCAAATAGTTAATTTATTAACAATTTATTTAATTTTTCCAAAATTATGCCATATTCACATACTTTCAACGTTTCAGGTTCTTTAAATAACAGCGGGGTTATTTAAAATTTAGCAACAAAAATAAATAGAGATGTTACATTTTTCCTAAAAAATAAAATAATAGTGATAATTTGTATCGAACTATTTATTTCTCTATTAAATTAAATTTTATAGGCTGATTGTTCAAAAAGTGTTTTTAATTCAGAAAGTCAAAATAAATATTCGAAGGCACAAGGAAAAGTCAAAGGACATGCTTAATTTAAAAATTAATTTCTGAAATCAAAAAATAAATATGGATAACGATTAACCCTAAAGGGGTAAATTTTAACCCAAAAGTTAACGCAATCCGTTCTTTGTTCTATTCTTTAATTATCAGCTATTCGAGGTAAACCCCTTTTATTTTAACTTTCAAATCAACCGATTTGCACTTGACAAGGAGTGATTGATGTAATTTTCGATTATCATAAAAAATCAAGAACACTATCTGATCAGATTTTCAAAATAAATAAAAAAAAAAAATCACTTTTTTTAATTTTTTTCGTTCGCAATATCTCTTGAACGGATTAATTTATTTGGACCCGATTCGCGCTGAACGTCCAGGTTTTTAAATCTTGAGAGTTGATTATTTTGTAAAATCTATAGATCAACCCATTAAAAATCTGTTACAAAAACTACTTCAATAAATGTACTTTTTGCTAAGTTTTTTTTTAAGATCTTAAAATCTACCGGTTCGAAGCGGTTCAAATCTCAGGAAAGCGGTTAAGGGATGCTCCTAAAGCGCTACCAGGGTGGTTTAATTCGGTTCAGGCGCTTAAAAATTACCAGAGGGTCACATACTTATACATACACCCATACACATGGATACAAACACAGTGACAGATTGTCAGAATTAGTCAGGGATGCTTCCCAGGGCCTCAAGGCCTGGAGGTCTGATAAAAACTCGATATCTTCAAAATAGTTTAATATTAATATTAATTGTCAATTTTCATAACGGGAAGTTGAAAATTAAACGAGAAATTAATGCCATTTACTATTTCGTCAAATATTTGCCAAATGTGAAACGAGGTTTATGCAAAACACCACACCACAAAGCATATTTAGCATGCGAATAACTAATACAGTCACACAGCACATACCATGAGGCTTTACTACACTCATACTCAGCAGGACTTAAGCTCATAAAGGAAAATTGAAATCAATGACTATTGATTGCACAACACACAACGCAAAATGTAGGCTGCGTTTGTTTAATGGCAGCTCAGCCGATTAAATGTTTATGCAATCAAACTAGAGTTGCAATTAAAACAAACAGAAACACGTCATAAATTAGATATTTTTATTAATAAAATAAAATAAACAATTTGATTTTATGTAACAAAAACCCCAATAAATAAAATAGCATATGAAACATAACAAAAAAAAAATATTATGTCTATATAATTACGTATATGTGTTTTATATATAAATAAAAATCCAAGCAAATAATCCTTTTTTCTATTCCTATTAGTTTGCTCTTCTTGAAATTTTTAAATAGAAAAAATTATGAGGAAGCGAATAAATAGTTCTTGGAAATGGTGGGTGCTTTTCGTAATATTTAATTAAATTTCATTTAAGATATCATTGGGAGCAGCAGTAGTTGTAGTTGTTGTGGTTGTTGTTGTAGGATTTTCAGAGCCCTGGACCATCAAAGCATCGCCAAACACGGGCTTAAAGAATAAAACAAAACGTGCATAACGTCTAGCAGAGTTCTGTAAGAGAAAAAATTACTGCATATTTTGAAAAAACTGTTAATAAAAGCTTCTTTAAGCTTTCCGTTAATTCCACTAAAGCTAAGACCAAAGCATTTTTTATAGCACACTAAAGAAGCTTTCGTTAGCAACTACTTGCCATAATAAGACGTGATATAGATTTTGAAACATTCGTTAATGTTGCAAACGATTTGTTGAAGAGTTCGCCCGGAAAATCCAAAGAAACTTTGTTGCGGTCAAATTCCGGTGTATCTTCGGGATAAACTTTCGCTTTGCTTCCTCCGGCACGTTTAGCTCGCTTGTGGGAAATCTAAGATAATAAATAAAATTTGGATTTTATTTGTTTCTTTTTTATTAACAAATTACTTATTAAGTTTGTCCAACACCAAGAAATTTTGTGTGAGTGTATGAAAATATGTTTACACGTATTTTTATTTTTCCTTTTTTAACTTTTTGGCGCATTTATTGAAAATACTTCGCAGTGTATTTCGTTGTTTATTTTGCAGTGTATTTTGCACTAGAATTTTTATACGAATTTGGCAGTTTTTTATAAGATAATTTATAGTTATTTGATAACAATCAATTATTAATTATTTAATAAATATTTTTCATACAACCGATTGTTTACAATGACATTCATTTATTTTTCAAAGTTTCTTACAACTTTTTGTTTCTCACAAGCACTTCAAAAAAACAATTTTTTTAAAAATTGTTCCTTGTGAACTTTTTTATTCACAGAATTTCATACAACTCATGTTATATTCACAATATCCTTATAATATTTAAATTAAAAAAACGGTCTCTATTTCAGACATGCGGTCTTATATATTGTACATATTGAAAATATATATAGAAAAGAGTTGACCCTAAAGACCATCTCTATAATTTCGCGTAATTTTAACCACGAAGTTAACGTAACCTGGTTTTTTTGCTACTCTATTCTTTAGAGCTTTTCGAGAAGAGAAGCTATTATTTTGATTTCCAAATCAACCGATTTCCCATAAACGGTGATTGACGCAGTTTCCCAGCACTATATAGAAGAATCGAGAACCCTAACTGATTAGATATATAATTTCGCAGTTTATTAAAATATAAATATATATATAAAATACTTTTTTCGACATTTTTCATTTATGATATCATCTGAACGGATTAACCGATTTTGAGCCGATTTGTGATAATCGACGTTGTTTTTATATATCAAGAGCTGAATAGTGAAGACGTTTAAAAATTATTGAAAAATCATTTTGCAAAATGTTGATTTTCTAAGATGTTTGAGATATCCTGAAACGTTCTGATTCGAAACGGTTCAAATTCACAAGAAAGTTCAGAAATACTCTTAAGAACGTTACCAGGTTGGTTTGATTCGGCTCAGCCGTTCAAAATTTATACACACAAACACACATATTTACAAGCACACGCTTACACACACACATACTCACAGAGAAATATAGTGACGTGCTCTCATCTGTAATCAAGATCTGATGAGAACTAAATTTTTACAAAACTAGGATAAAACCAAGAGCTTTCTGATTTTTAAAAATTTTAAATTTTCCTACCGGGAAGTTTAAAAAAATCATAGACGAGGTGAAATGCCAAATAAATTTTCTATCCTGCATTATAACATCCTTCCCATAGCTCCGGTACAATACACTTTGAATGAGAGGGGCCCATTCCCTGCGTGCTGTTTGAAGAAAATTTTAATTTTATGTTTGCAGATGGTTACATACTAGTGATGTGTCGGATGCGAATTGCTTATATTCGCGAATACGAACAAGAATATCTGAACAAATTTTTGCGACTACGGATGCGAAGACGGTTATTGAAATTAAAATTTAAATATATTTATTTGGAATACTTTTAGCGTCCCCAAAATGATGAAAAGTTTTTTTTTTACAAAAATTATCTGTTCGCTAACATGAACAATTTTAAATATTATGCTAACTACCCTGCCGACTAGCCACAATGGCTTCAGAAGGCACTACTAACAGTGAATTTTACACTACAGAATTGGTAAATAAATCGAATTGAGTTAAAAACAAAAATTTCTGTAACATAAAATTTTTAAACAACTTCACATCTCATACCAAAATTAATCTAAAAATCAAATAATATTTTGATTTTCAGAAAAGAAAAATTCGTTTGCCATTTAGTAAGAATTTCTTTAGGGTTTTATTATAAACATTATGGTTGTTGTTTGCTTATAAAATAATCAAGATGTATGCGCTTAATTGGGAAACACCCATACGAATAAAAAAATCCATAAACCAACGAATATTCGGATATTCTGATACGAAAACAAATATCCGAATAAATATATTACACATGCACATTTGTGTAAGTGTATTTTTAAAAGAGACAAGTCTAGTGGAATTCTAAAATCTCCATATATTAAAATAAAAAATTCCATACTTAATTATTTTATAACAAAATTAATTTTATATTAAATTAAATTTTATACGCCCAATCTTCGAAAAATGTTGTTAAATTCAGAAAGACATGATAAATATTCCAATATCAGTTTTTAAATATTCAAAATACACGGCAGAGAAGAACACCTGTTTTCGAAATCCGCTACACTTTAATCTACAGTAATCATGTGCATTTCTAATTATTAGCACTTGTTAGATGGTTTAGTTGAATATGATCACAATTACTATTTTGAACAATTTTATTATGGAAAAGAATACGAGAACTGTAACACAACGATGGTAATACACTTTGGTTAAGTGTCTGCTTCTTCAGGTGCTATTTTTTTAAATTTTTTGTTCCATTTTTCTCAACGATTTTTTTACATTTAAAAGTTTCTGATCAAGAAAATTACAAATTATAATTAAATTATAATTAAATTATAATTAAATTATAATTAATTAAAAATTATACGAAATTTTATTAATTAAGACAAAAATGCAGCTGAAGAAAAATATGTTTAAGTTGTAGGCCATTGCATTGGAAATGCTATAAAATGACAGATTTGTTATCTCATAAATTTTTTATGTCTTAATTTATACAACAGGTATTTTATTAGAAAAGCTATATAGTTAAAAAATAATAAACTTAATTGCTTAATTAATTACTAATTAAGTAATAAAATTTGTGGTTAGACATCATTCGAGCCATCGTTCAAACTGTCTACGGTTGTGGCAACAACATCATCTTGTGCAACTGTCGTTTCCGGTTCCATTGTTGCAACAACAAAGTTATCAATGTCGTCAGATATTTCTGGATTAATTGTAGCAGAAGTAGTAGAAGTCAAGGCCTGTTGAGATGAATCCTTTATTACCAAAGCATCTCCAAAAAGCGGCTTGAAGAGTTCAGAAAAGTATGAAAAACGTCTGGATGAGTTCTGCAAAATTAGTGAAAAATTTATTATAGTTTTATATAAAACTAAATAAGATTATTGTATACCCTGATTAAGTTTCCGAAAAGTTTTGATGCACTCGTTGCCGTCTGAAAAGCGCTGGAGAAAAGTCTATCGGGTAATTCCAGTGATACACTCTTGCGATCGAATATGACCGTATCATCGGGATAAATTTTTAAAGTGCTGTTGGCTGCTGAGTTGGGAGTGACAGCTGGCGTCTTTAATGGAACATGATGTTAGTTAAATTTGCCAATATATTTTTGTATAAAACTTTATTACCAAATTTTAGTTATATTTTTATAAGATATTAAATTTTAATGTGTTTTATTTGAAGCATCATGTTTCACCAATTAGCATATTTTTATTTTATTACTTTTATTTAAAAACACCAACACAACAAACCACGCGTAACAATAAAAGCAGCGAAGCAAGATTGCAAGTATTATTATTTTTTTATTATTATTATACTATTGATTGCAACATATAAAATGATTAATTTTTATGATGAGTTAATTAATCGCTACCAATCGATTTTTATTTATTTAAATTTCATGCTCCATATCAAAATAAGTTTTATTGTCAATGATTTTTTGAATGTTGTAAAATAATTTTATTTATTTTTTTAATTTTTATTTTTTTATATTTAAATTTTATAGACTAAACGTTTTAATGTTAATTTCAGAAGGACATAATAAGCAACCCAGGGATTATGGGAAAGTCAATATAAATTTCAGTTTCAATTTACAATGCAGTGTGAAATAGCGCTGTTTTCAAAAACCGCTACACTTTTATTATAAGTACTCAAAGGAATTTACAGTTTATCATCACATGTCGTGTTAGTTGATTGAGCTAACAACGTCTAGTACAATTAATATGAGGCAACATTATTTTTTCACTCCTATTTTTATGAATTATTTGTGCCAAACAAATTATATTTTGCAAATCTGCATAAAATTACCTTCCGAAGGATAAGAAGAAACCTAAAAGTGTACTACAAAATATGTACGGCGCATTTGAATATAAAATTTTTTGGTTTTTTTAAGCAAATTCAACCCTGCCTTACCAGTACAATAAAATTTTATGAAATAGCTGTGAGCTGGAATATAATTTTTCTTTTTTCTTTTTAAATGATATAAAAATAATTTTTAAGTATGAGATGGTTTTGAATATATAGAAAATATCCTCTTCACAAATTCAGCGAATTCGCCAATATTATGAAATTTTGAATGTTACCCAACTTTGACAAGAAAAGGAGTTCGGCCAAAGTTGGATAAAAATTTCAAACACCGAACTTTGGTCGAACACCATTTTTTCTTCGAGATTTGTTTACTTTTAATTCAAAACAAACAAGAAAAAACATTTTTGGAAGCAAAATTTAAATGGAAAAGAATAATGAAATTTTGCAAATACAATTTACTTCTACTAGTGGCTATTGCCTGAAGTCGTGAACACAAGACCACGATGTCTTACATCCAGAGTTCAATCACAAAAATCGAATTTTTCTTAACTGTATCAGTGTAGGATTGTGCTAATTATTGTCAGACTGTCTCAATGACGAAGCTAATACTCAACCACTCACTGGTAACTGAGCATTTCCGGCAGCGATTGAAACCCTCATGTACTAAAAAAGCAGAATACAATAACCCGCATCATCGGTACTGGTAGCGAAAAACTGAGCGACAAAGTAAAAAAGTAAAAAAAGTTAAAAGAAAATTATTTATTTTCTTCATGTGTCCTCTTAGTATTATCATCTCCTTTATGGTTCTCGCACAAGGCACTGCTTATGAAGGGATCATCCCCTAAGTGCTAATCTAAGCCAAAATTAATGTCCTAAATATTCAAAATGTTTGCATCTTTATACGTTTAGGTACTAAATAAAATCCAGCCCATGACTTTCAGCAAAATTAAATAAAATCATAACAGAACAAATTGTAACAAAAACATTTGACTTGTTTTACAATCAACATGTAGAAAAAGAGAACAAAATCCGGATAAAACAATATCGAAGCAACATGAAAATGAAGCGGAATAAATATTATGAAGTAGAACATCAGAACTGAAATAGAACATTAAAGACATGCCCGCATATTATAAACAAATATCAGCGATGTCAAAAACAACAAAAATGATTAGGAAATTATTGTGAACGTAAATAGAACATTCAAAACATGTTTGAATGTTTTAATTGTGGCATATATAACAACGAAGCAAGAACAACAAAAAACATTGCAATTATGTTTTAGTGCACTGGCTGATTTTACTTCATTTTCTTTGTTTTACAAACACAAACACTAACAAAACTGCAGAGCAAAATGCTTCGATTGGTGGAGCTTGACTTATTTTAGCGAGAGTGAGTCATGGTTTGTTGTTTCTGTTTTGTTATTCACTTTTACAATGAAGTTATTGTACTTGAAAAGTACATGTACAGTAGAACACAAAACTTTCACAAAATGTTTTGAAAAAATTGCTTCAATCATATTTTCAATATAATAAAACACTGAATTAATTTAATTTTTAAATAAAACAATTTCTTTACCAAAAATTGTTTTTCCTAAATTATTCTTTATTATCAAATTATAAAAGAAAAGAACAGCAAAAGAAAGTAGAACGAAAAATAATTGTAAAATTAATAGTTGCTACTTAATTACGTTATGAAATATTAAACGAATAAACATATAAAACGATATCTGATAGTTATTAATTTGAGAATAATGCAAATATTTACAATTGTATGGGAACGAATATAAAGTTATTTATAATATTAAAAATATATATATTATTGAAACCGGATATAAGATTCTATATAAAACATATCAATTCATACACAAGTGCGGTGTAAAAGAAAAGTTTTAAAATTTTATATAATAATCGGGGTCTTGACATTAACTGCTGTCTGTAGCGAAATAATATATCGTATTTTTATAGAAACTTATTTTATTTATTTAAGATTTACGATTAAGCTTGTAAAGATCTGGAGCCGAAATCGCATTCTAGAGCGATCGAAATTTTCGTACAATTCATATAAAAATTTCGATCGATATCAAGAGGCCTAATTTGCCCAATTTTGTAGTATTCTAACAGAAATGTTTTGATAATTTTTATTATTTTGATTCCAAATGGAGCACAGCGCAGGGCCAGTAGCACAGTTACAGTTTAAACAATATTATTTACTTTATTTATATGAATGATGATTGTGTATGCAAAAAGATTCTAAACTAAATCTAAGAAAATCAACAAAAATTTACAACATGAATTCTTCTTTAGGTATTCCAAATACCCAACAACATCTGTGCTACGAGTATCTTAATTTATTATTAACTGTTTAGCCATTTAATAACCAGCCTCATCGGAATCGGGTGAAGCTGTAGTACTGCCGCCAGCACTACCACCGCCAGACGAACCTTGTAAAATGGGACCAGAGAAGCTTAAGAATTTCGACACAACATTACCCAAACCAGCATTCCCGTTCCCATTGCCACCCGATGAGCTGCCACTTAAGGCCGTAATGGTTGTTAAGACGCCAGTAGTCAAGTCATTGGCTATATTGCCAATCGAACGTATTTTGGGCGAAACAATGGCAGTTATGAGGGACTGGAAGTCGTTGATGGGCACTGGTTTTGGTATATCCCACTGTTTGTTTTTCTCAATATTGGCACGATCCAATTGTTCGATCACTCTAGTCTTAGTATCTAGCAGATTGTCGATTTTCTATAAAACACAAAGAGAAATTGTGGAGAAAGAGAGAAAAATCATTAGAAAAATTGATATAGAATGGCAAGAAACCAAAAAACTATACTCACGCCAAAGACGAAACCCAAGACAGCATTTTTTGCCTCGAATGTGGCATCGGGAAGTTTTCTTTTATTACGTTCTAACTCATCACTAGACAAGGCCTAAAAAATATTCAATTCATGTGTTTAAGGATAGAAAATTATTTATTTTGTTTTTTTTTATATGAAAACACACATAAAAGATTCAATTCACTTCATAATTTATAAGAGAATCGATTGCAGATAGAGAGAGGAAACTTTTTTATAGAGAAAACAGATTTTTATTGCCACTAACAAATAAACTAGGAAACATGGCAACCAAAAAGACTTTGGCAAATAGCTCTTTATTGTCGTATTGAGTTTGTAATGATTTAAGTTTTAATAATATGAAAACTTCTAATAAGTCAAACTAAAGAAAAGCTAAAGAAGAAGTGCCACAAAGAAGAAGTGCCCCAGTTGGTAGAGGCCATATTTTTGAAACAGGATCCTCCACAAATCACCATGGAAGGATATTTCAATCATCAACACGTGCAAGTAATTGAATTGTTTTATCAAAATAAGGGCTCCGTTCGGATCACATTTTATGTGCTCTTCACAATTCCTACCGATAGTACTGCTCCCAAAGAGTGTCTTATTTTAGCCTATTGCTTAAGTATCCTAAGAAGAGAATAGCTCGCGGGGTTAGTAAGAGCAAAACCTTCTGAAAACATCGCCACAACATGTGGAAGAGTGCCGGAGATTCCGAGGCAGTCGATTTCTCAGATTAAAGCAGACCACAATTTGGCATTTTACACAACGTGGGTTAGGCCTGCATTCGACCGCTGAGATAGTTTGAAATCGCTAAAAAAAAATTTTGACTTCAAGAAAAATTATTTTCATAACAAACATAATTTTTAATTTTTGCAGGGTATCAAACCACAAGCTGGGATCATATTTCTTTGTCAGGGATTGACAACTTCTCATGCAACACTGTGTGAGGAAGAAGAGAGAGAGAGAATAATAGTAAGAGCAAATGGGGTAGGATACAGAGAAAGAGAATTTTTAAGATTAATTTTGTTTATTAATTATTTTACTTCGCCGGAGAATTTTTGTTACAATACAGATGAATGAGGGTTACAGAATTTCAGGTTGGACGTTGGCCAGACCGTTTGCAGCCAACTTGGACTGTTGCCTGTCTCTAGCATTGGATGCTATGAAATTTAACGATATATTGCCTTAGGCGAAGTCGGTATCAAAGGAACTCAAATATTAAATGTACAGCTAGCGTTGCCACTTTTGATAGATTTTCTTACGAATACGACAATCATAATACGGCTGATTTTATCACCTGAAAGCGTCCACCAACTACTTGGGATTTTGATGACAAACGATTTGAGGGCATGGTCAACGCAAGAGAAGAAACTCATATGAAGTGGAAATCATACGGTTAAAGCAATTTCATGATACTTTTAAAGGCCCTCAGAGCCTGATGACTTCGCAGGTTTATCAATTTGATTTATTTAAATTCAAATATAAAAACGCCTTAATGAAAAGCAATTTAAATTTCTGTTGAATTTTTTTTTGGTTTTTTTAATTCTTCTTTTTTCGAAAAATAAAATTTTAATCGGAGCAAAACAAGCTACAAGGACCATGTTTTTTATAACTTTTCTTTTATTTAAACCGATACTTAATGCATTGTGTGCGATCTATGAACGAAAGGAGATGAGATGACAAGTAGAGAAAATTGAGAAGATGGAGAATTTGTTGTAGGAATTTTGTTCTTAACATTACCTGAGTATTTCTGCTGCATTACCGACGAAGAAGGATGCCATAATGCGCTCTTTATTTAGAACATGACAAAGTAAATCGCTGTTAATAATGTTCAGAGACCAGTTTTCGTCCTTGTTGGATATTTAATAGATAACAGTCGAGGGCAATACTGATGCATTTGAGTTACTCACAGAAAAATCAAATCACCCTGATATTCTAATTGAAAAATTTTATATTTTTTTCTATTTTAAATTTTTTTCAGAAAACTAATCGTTGCACACTTTTATTTACTTTCAAACAAAAAGTCATGCTCTTTATCCATTTAATTAACATTTTAATGAGAAAACAACACTCAACAGAGTTTAAAATTGTATCAATTATATTAAACATTTCATTGTATTAATCGATGGCAGTTAAACTTGACCCAATATTAATGCAAGAATGTTCGTTATCTTTTAGTGAAACTAGTAATACAAATGAAATCATAAAATATTGGGTTGCATACGAGTCTAAAAGTTATTCAAGGCTGTTAAAAGTTTTTTTTTTATTAATATAGAACAGCTAATTAATATAAATATATATAGTGTTACAGCTACACACACCTTAAAATGCAGTTTAATAAAAATTAAATTCAACTCCTGACTGAAACTTAAACGCAGCTGGAACATGCAACGATATTATGTTCTGTGCAATATTGGAAGTTTATTGAAAATTATGCCACTCTTATTTGAAACAAGTCATTAAAATTGTTATCATTAAATCAGTTTATGTTTTTATTATGTCAGTTAAAAAAAAATGCTTAAAAAAGTGTGTCATTTGTTTGAGATTATGTGAACAGCATGCCAACATGTTATGCTAATTTTTATTTCAGTTTAAAACACACACACACATGCATTTTAGCGGACATCGCACCCGATCATATATGGCCCCGATTATTTATTATTATATCATAAAACTAATCAATGAAATATTAAATGCAGATGACATCAATGTTTATGTTCACACAGTTTTATTAAAATAATGTTTTTTTTTTTAATTTTTTCTTGAGACGGCCCACAGTGATGCAATGCATTGTACCGCAGCTATGGAAAGGAGGAAACGATATTGAATGGACAGATCCTGGGAAGTATGAATTATTAGCAGCCATCTTCTACTTTTTTGTAATCGAATTTCTGGGACAATTCCGAAGAAGCAGAAGGCTAATATGCGCTCTTTAGCACGTAATCGAACTTACGACTATAGAAAATATAAGTTTTATCTGAACTTATAAATTTTAAAATATTAACAAGCTAAGCGACGTTTAACAAGGATCTAACAGGAGCTGCAAATTTGAAAGTAGATGAGTAAGCTAAACTGTTTTTATTAAAGGGTGTTTTATATGGATGTAAGAAATTAAGACATTCCGATATTTGCATTAAGAAGGATCCCTACACCCTTTTCGTTGTGCACAAAGTACACCAACAGAATAACGTTCTTTTATTTATATTTCGTGTAGAAACAGTTTAGTTGCGTTGGTTTTTTATTCACTTGTTTTATTCACCTGTTTTATTCACTGAATAACAAACAGTAAAATATTAAATTTTTTTAATGCCAAAATTAAACACTCACACTCACAAGAAGTGAGTTATAAGCATGAGATGAGTGTGTGTGGGTAATCAATTAAAATATGTTGCCAAACAAACAAAAAACAGAGTAAAAGAAGAAACCAATAAAGAAGACCACAACACTAGACGCCAACAAAATTTTGGGAAAAAACGCAACAACACAAAATTTGTGTTGGTTAACAACAAAGAAATAACATGTCTAGCAGTTTAACAAAAATTAAAAAACAAAATAACAGTAAAAGACACTAATCGCGAGCCATATTCTGACGACCTACGACAATATTACAAGTTTGGCTATTTAAAATATTAGGGCGGTATTAATTCAAGGGGACAAGGTTTTAAGTGTATTATTTTATGCAGGCTGAAATGCATAAATTTTAGTTTCAAATACATTTTAAAATAATTGCAACGTTATAGAAGATTTTCTTACATTCTTTTCTAGTATCATTCTAGTAAATCATTAATTTGCCAAAATTTTAAATGATTTTCCAGTTGTATATTGAACGTTACCACCACTTATTATTCTTTATTACTCGCAAATAAACATATTTTATATTAAAACAGGGTGTTTATATTTCAAAATTTTAAAAACTTTTAGTTATTTATCAAATACTATTAATCGATAACGATTTGTAAGCAGAAGCCATAAATGAAAATATGGAACTGGATAAACTCCCTCTCACAGTGAAAATAAATTTGTGTAACTAAATGAGTTCAAACTTATAAATGAAACTCCGAAGATGACCATTCCAAGCACAATTCATTAAGGCCGAGATGTGAAACACAAGAAAAACAGAAAGTTGAGAACAAGAAGGAGTTATCAGTAGCCAGTTTTTTTTATTAATTTACACAAGCGAGGAAAATAAAAAGAATTATAACAATTTTAATTACGATAAAACAATTTCTCGAAGGCACTTTTCAATTCAAAAAGACCAGATAAATATTCCAAAGCACAAGGAAAAGTCAACATCAGTTTTATATATTTAAATTACACAGCAGAGCAGAACAGCTGTTTTAGAAAGCCACTACACTGTCATCATCAGTACTCTTGTGTGGTTTAATCGAATATGATAACAGTTTTCTATTTGTACCAATTTTTTATAGAAAAAACATACAAGAAAAAAATTTGACTTAATGTATAATGGAACAAAAAATTCAGAAAAATTGGACATGAAGATAATAATCAAACGGCAACACGGGTATTAAAACAAAAACGTGTTAACATCAGCTTGATACAGTTCTCGGACTCTTTTCAACAATAAAATCTGTGTAAATAGGAATTTTTTCACATTCAACTAAGCCACCTAAACAGTGGTGATAAACACAATATACACATGAGCACTGAAGATGAAAGTGTTGCGACTTTCGAAATCATCTGTTCTGCTCTGCTGTGTAAGTTGAATAAAACTGATTTTGACTTTCCTGTGTGCCTTGGAATTATATGAAACATGCTTCTGTTAACACAGGGAGTGTTGCCGTTTTTCTATTACAAAGACGGAAGCCCCTCGTTGGAAGAGTTGCTTGAAATTTTTTTTTTTTAACTGATTTTCAGCTAATCACGACGATATTAATATTATCTTTTCTCTTTGATTTTCATATTTTAGTTCACAGATATATTTCATTAGCTAAAATTTAATTAACAATTTTGAATATTAACATTTTGAAACCGGTGTAAAATGCCATTTTGTGTGTGATAAGTAAACGAATTACTTAATTTCATTATAAAAACTCACAATTTAAATTGCCAAACTGTTTTTGGAGATATTTTATTATTATTTTATTTATTATAACTATTATTTCTGTATGTCCAAAACTATACGTTGCAGGCATTTTGAAATGAAAGTGTTTGCTTTTTACAACTATTTCACTAACTGTGATTAATAGTGGCCAATGATTTTTATTTCTATCAACTGCTTTATTTTAAATTCAAGTCGCATATTGACAACAACAACAAAATTTAAATGGTTGTTCTGTTAAATTGCTAGAGCACAAAATATCTATTGAATGAATTAATATTCTGGGGTTTTAATAACGAACATTTAAAGAGTAGCATTGATATTGAAGGCGAATCAATAAATTTGATTTTTAAACATCAGGCCACGCTGTTAAAATGTTTGTGTCTTTTCTAATACTTTTTTATAACGGATTGTCATGGCAAGAAGTTCACTTTTTCAAAACCTTTCGTAAAGAAAATATATGGAAATTAATAACTATATATTTCACAATATTTTGAACCAAATTTCGAACCAGATTTGATACCAAAAAGACGGCAAATTGTTATATTTCACGCTTAATAAACGATTGATTGCGAAATCACTTTGGTGACATCTTTATATCCAGAAGTGGTCCCGTTCACTGGCTCACTCGAGCGTTTTATTTATGAAAATTTTTTATGACAACAACTATTGAAATATTAAAGGCCAAAATTCAAGCCACTATTCATGGCATAAAACAAGACTTTTAAAAAAATAAAAAGCGGCGAATGTTATCCGAAACTATATTCAAACAATAAATGTCATTAAATTGTCTGCAAGATTTCAATTTAAAAAAATAATTTTTCATTCAATAACGTTTTAAAGAAGATGTAAAACCGAGTTTTTTATAAAAAGTTTTTCTTTTTAACTCTTTTTCAAAAGCTGCATTTCGATCGCAGCAATTTTTTATTCTTTCCCAAAATTCTCAAAATTTTGCAGCAGACTCAGTCGTATTTTTTTAATAGTTAAGAGCAAATTAGACTTTCAAATGGATAATTTTTTTATTGCAGTGTATTAATTTAATTTAAAAACGGCATCGATGTTTAATAGTTTCCAAAAAAATTTTAAATAATGATTTATCTTTATTGACCTTATCAGTTTATTATAATATTAATCAAGCTTGCGGTCGTTTTCTATTAAATTTTATTTAGTCTAATTTTTATTCGATATTTCGTTAAGAGTTTGTTAACATCTTCTTTTTATTTCCTAAAGATGTTAACAAACTGTTAACGAAATAGCGAATAAAAATTAGACTAAATAAAATTTAATAGAAAACGACCACAAACTTCAATGATATTATAAAAAAATATTTTAAAATACGAATTTTTATGTTCTACGTTTAATATCACATTTAAAAAATGAAATATTTATGTAGATAAATTCTGAATATTAATGAGAAATGATATCGCACATTTTAACAAAAGCAACGAGGACAATTTTAAATTTTTTAACAATTTAATAAGCAATAAAAAGATTTTAAGTGATTGAAGATTTTTACAAAATATATGTTTATAATTGAAAAGGAAAGTCCCAGCTAATATGATACTATTTGACTCATTTGACTTCCATCTTGGGACACCAGTGGACAAGATAAAAAGAGAACAAAATTTAAATTCTGTAGTTGAACCTATTCTAAAGTATCGCCGTCTTTCTAACTGTTGGAGGAAAAAATAATTTTTAATCCAATGAAAACTGCCATCCCAGCAAAAGCTTCAATGTTTATTAACCTCGCGGTACGTCCCCTATTTAGAAAATCCAAACTCTAAACTCGTAATGCTGGTTTCGAACTAGTAGAGCAATTTTTTTCAAAATCGTATTTCAATTTTGTCACTTAATTCTAATTAAGCGTAGTTCTCTATTCCGTAAATATATTTTACACGTTTGTTTTTACCTTAAAGGACACATTTAATAAATATAAAAATCAACTAAAGTTCGTAGTAATTGACTGGAAAAATAAATTAATCGTTCTGCAGTATTTAAAAAAATATATTAGAAATATATTTAAAAAATATTCTAAAAATTTATTTAAAAAATATTTTAAAAATATATTTTGAAAATATTTTGGGAAAATATTAAAAATATATTTAAAAATATATAAAAAGTTTTTTTAAAAAATATATAAAAACACATAAAAAAATATAAAAACACATACTCCGTATATTCGATTGTATCAGAAAAATTAAGAATTTTTGTGTAGAATTTTCCTTCACAATTTGTTTTATTATATAATAATAAAAACTTGTGACTTTTAGAAAATATATAAGAGAACCAGTAGAGAAGTGTTGCGACCTTTGAAAACAGTTATATTACGTCCTAACATATAGACTGGATAAATCAACGCTGGCTTAATTATTTGTTTTGGAATACCTGTTTCACATCCAAACAAAGTGGGCAAAGAAAATAACGAAAAGTAAAGATACAAAATAGAAAATTTAAGAACACAAAAATATTACAGAAGAGACTAAGAATTAAGAAAATAGATTTTCCACCCCTGCATAAACTCCACAAATAGTTGGCCAAGCCTCGAGGAAAAAACAAAATTGATGAAATGTTTTTGTATTTAAAATTTTTAGTATTTTAAAATCTTGGTCTTTTTGGCTTCAAAACACTTTTTCCATCTAACCGAAATAATTAAACAGCAAAAAAGCTGGTCAAAGAAAAATTATTAGAGACGAAATATTTGTCAGTATTTTATAGATTTTGGAGTAGCTTCGGTTTTGCCAAAAACTGCGAGAAAGAAGAAACGTTTCTCATGTGAAATTTTCCCCAAATCACTTTCAGTTTTCACGTTTAAAAAATACAATTTATAAGATTCTGAATTATAAATAATTTTATATGATTTTAAAATCATGCAATCGAGTGTCAATTAAAGTGAGTTGTGAATTCTTTCAACTAAAAACTAAATCGAGCTGAATTATTATTTAATTCCTGGATACATGAGGAATCCCTAAGACTGATGGGAACAGCAAAATGATGACTTTCTCAAACGTTTAATATGCCGGCCCATACAACCGTGGTTCTAGAAACATGAATAAAGATATATTTTAAATTAGAATTAAACGAAGACTTTCGCAATCAACCAAACAATTTTCGAGGAGCGTGCCAATACCACAAGTCAGTTACTAAAGCTACTACTTGTATATAAAAAAATTTGGTCAAGGACATTTTTAAATAAATTTTCGTTGCTTTTCAAATATTCAACACTTATAGTTTATTAAAACATGTCTTGTCATGCGTCTCTATATAATTTACAAACCAGCTGTTAAAGTTTACAAGCAACTATTAAATTAAGCAGATAAATGACTTCTATCCAAATTAGTTATGGCCTAAACTGTTCCCACAACTGGCAAACAGTAAAAAAAGACTGGTTTTAATTACACTTTTCACATTTAAATTTACAAAGTGAATGTAAAAGACACAAACAAACAACAACAAAAAAATAGTCCATTAATCCGAATTGCACAACCATTCACTTTTTGTCTTGTAAATGTTTTAACGAATTTGTTTTAACGAATTTGTTTTAAATAAAACAGTTAATAAAAGCAAAAATTAAGTTTGCAAAAAATAAAATTCAAAACTCACACAGGCACACACGCGCACACATACAAAAGTCATTGGCAATGCTGGCAAATATAAAGTTTTTGACCAAAATAAATATGATAAAGATTTTGTGTTAGAAAATAATTCCACAATGATTTAAGCCAAAACAAAAAAATAAAAAAATGATATCAGTTTTGCCAAAATGAACGATATTTTAGGAAGAGCAACATACCTCAGCATTAATGGGATTCAGTTCTCTGTCGATGTCTTCGAATTGCAGCGTCAATAGATTTTCATCTTCGGCAGCGCGTATAAAACGTCCTGGCATTGCCAGGCACATGTGACATAAGCCCAGTGCCACCACTAAACTTAAGCTGCACTTGAGTGACTGCATTTTCAGCAGGCTGATTTTATTGAATTTTCAAAATTATATTTCCAGCAAAAGTATTCGTTACGATTTGCTTTGTTCGAAACGAATGTCTGTCTGTCTGTCTGTCTGTTGTTGGCTAAAACCTGGGCTCTTTGGTTGGCTCTTTCTAATGCAGTCGGTTTGTGTAAATTTATTTTATTACATGAACACCAGCAACCAACTAATTTTCTAGTGGCTTCGAAAATTTCACTAGCGGCAAAACTTTTTTTCTTTATTTAGTAAAACTGCAAAGAAACAAAAATAAATATTTTTATTTAGTCATTTTTATTTTTCAAAGTTTATAAAAATAATATTAAATATTTGGAAATAAAAAAAATAACATTAAAAAGGTCTTGAAATTCCACTGCTTGAAATGAAATTGTCATACAACTATTTACCAAATTTACAAACACGACACGCTAAATTTTGGCAGGAGCAACTGAAATGAGCGGCGGTAGCAAAAATCTACGTTATAACTGCGTTCACTAACTTCAAGCAAATGACTGCAGACATAAGTTTTGTCAGTGATTTAGCAGTGGCCAAAAATTGCGCTTACAAAGAGCTGCTGGCAGGCGCGATACCACTACCACGGCAAGTCACCACTACCATAATAATCAAGAGATTTTTTTTTTTCTTTTTTTGGCAGGGGGACCTGTTATAACAAGAGTTTTTTTAAACTTCCACAGGCTCCCCTTGTCCGATAGTCAGATACACTGCAGAGGCAGTTATACTAAAACGAAAATTTGTTAATGCATTTGCGCTTTTACACAATTAAACGAAAACGAGTGTTAAAAACTATAATTTGCTCAATGGCGCAAAAGCAAAAAAAAAAAAAAAAAGCTTTGGCATGGGCTCAGCAGTGTTAGCGCTTAAACCCAAAGCTCTCACACCAAATTGTTGTCATTGAAAAATCGCTAAACTAAAACCCCAAGTCGTTAGTGTTGGTGGGTATTTAACGCCAGTCTCTCTGCCATAAACTGTTTCAATTAAATATGCTCAACTTGAATTTTGAGTCAGTTTTTTTTTTTTGTGTGTTTTCATGCTAAAAACCCACTCAATATAAATAAAAATTGCTAAAAGCTTTCAGCAAAAAAAAAAAGAAACTGCAGTGAATGTTCAACTTTGGCAAAAATATAAAATAGAAATAAAAACAAAATCTTTGCAAAATTTTAAAAGACCTGCCTGCCTG
This sequence comes from Linnaemya vulpina, assembly GCA_963675445.1. Classification (NCBI taxonomy): domain Eukaryota; kingdom Metazoa; phylum Arthropoda; class Insecta; order Diptera; family Tachinidae; genus Linnaemya; species Linnaemya vulpina. Next base: position 31,302,312 of record OY776280.1, read on the forward strand.
CCTGTTAAGCAAAAAACTTATTTAACAAAATTTCAACACTTCACGACCCTCTCGAGTCACAAACTCAATTTGAATAATTTATTTTGTAAACCAAGAATATATTTAATAAAAATCTAATAACCGCCACAAATATTAATTGTTACAAAAATATAAAAATTTGGCTGCAATTTTATTTTATGTCACCAGCAGAATAGCGACAGCCTTCACTCGTTATAAGAAACCCGAAGAGGGATAAGAAACACATTCTCGTAAACATTGTTTAAAGCTGCTGTTGGCGGAAGTAAATTTTAAGCAGAAAGCGCCATCAGTCTAATTATTTATCATAGAAAATAACTCAATACCCAGCTGACGGAGGGGGTGTTGGGGGTTTTGTAAAGCGTTTTTTATACACTTCTCATTGGGTTCACTTGTGCGTTGGGTTGTTTGTTGGGATGTATTTAACTCTGCTTTTGTATTGTGCCTCCAAGCGTATGCTTAACATCATTAGTCATGTCTTTCATACGCCACATTGTACGCGCACAAAATTGTTGGTGTGGTTCATGTTCTTATCTTCGCATAAAGTGTAAATATTTTTGCACACACATTAAACAAAAATAATAATTATAGTTCGAAAAAAAAATTATACAAACACACTTTTTAAGAAAATCGAGTTAAAAAGACAAAATTAATGAACCAAAATACAAAGTTCATTTGGAAAACAAACCATGAACGCTTTTTTGCCTTATTTTTCCGACATCGAGAGTCCGGTGCTCTTTTTTCACAATTATACTTGTATTTTGGTTCATTATTGTTTAAGAGTTATTTTAAAATTCATTATTGTTTCAGAGTTATTTTGAAATTAATTATAAAACATTTTTTGGTCTCCTCTATTAGAATCAATTGTCGAAACGACGTAATTTTTTTTTTTTCTTGCTGAACAGTGTTATAAACTTTTAATTCGTTTGTGTTGTAAAGCGTTCTTTTTTTTAAACTATAATTATGTTTTATTTCTTATGGCGCTTCCGTTTCTGAAAAACATGTAACATATTTTCACTTCTTGTCTAAAAAGAAGCACTTTAGAAGGTGCTTTAAAATCGAAATTATTTTTCCTAAATGTGTGAGATTAACTTCTAATAAATTAAACACTTTTATACGACAGAACGGTGCTATTTTGTATTAAAAAGTGCAAAAAATTTTACATTCTTTTTTAGAAAAGAAATCAGTATAAGCCTTTTAAATTATATTTATTAAATGATGACAATTTATTTTTTATTTCTTTTTTGTGTTGGAGTAGCATTCAGAGGAAGACCCCACATACGCAGTGCATTGTGGCACAGACTAGAAACTAGAGAATAGTGTTAAGGGGGCAGATGAAGACAGATAGAAGCCAAAGAACTTTATTTCAGCTATTTTTGCTTTTTACTTCGCCGCTAAATTTGTTGCTACTGGTACCGACCGAGAATACTGTACTCAGCTATTTAAAACATGACGGTGTTAAACTCTGGCGATAATTCTTCCGTGACCAGTACTATGCCGTCATCATTGAGACAAATAATAACCCAGTCCTGCACTATTGATCACAAAAACTCAATACGATATTCATGACAAATTAGGGAGCCGAATTTCGGGATATGAGACATCGAAGTAGTGTTCACTACTTCAGCCAAGCAGCTCGTAACAATTTCTGGATGTGGACACCTCAATTGACCTTTAAGATCATGCGACTTGAAATGTTGTTACTTTTAGGGTCCAGTAAAGTCACCGACTTTTGCTGATATATCAGCAACATCTCTTCTTTCCTTGGAAGCCATCATTGTCCTTCCTTTTAGTTAAATATGGCGGTACATTAATGTCATGGCATTTATTAAAATTTAATATCTCGCTATTTTGTACGATTCAAAAGTTACTCAACTTGAAATGTTAAAAAACACCCCCTCTATAAATGCATCAACATGGAATGAATTTCGGTCTGAAGTATTTCAGTTGAGGTTCAAATCTAATATTAATTATAAGTTATTAAAAAAAATAATTAAGCAGGAAACTTATCTGTCTCTACATATTTTCCACTGTCAATATTCCAAAAATTTCTATTCATTCTTATCCAGTTTTGCGTTCTTATTTATGTTTTATGGTTTTAAGTCATTGAGGAGTTATCCTCTAGAGTTGCTGCTCCTAACCAGGAGAAAAGATGCAGCTTTTAGTGCCACATATTTAGAAAAGAACATGGCGTTTTCCGAAGTATAAAAGTATGAAATGCTTATAAAACAATTCCTCAGAAGAAAATGTCTTTATTTTTATTTCACTAAACCAGCCATTTCAAATCATAAATATTTTTTTTTGTATTTTATTTGGAAGCCTCAATACATTTAAAATTAGTTCATATCATGGAAAGGGCATTTGAAATATATTTCAGATTTTTACGAATTATAAATTAGTCAAATGAAATATGATCTCAACTAATTGTTTAACTATGAATCAATTTGTTAATGTGTTCCCATTAATTTTTAACATCGACAGCGACTCGGCGTGCTGTAATTTATTTTTAAACCAGTTATGAATTGAGCTAAAAAATATTTATAAAAAATATAAACTTTTGCACTGTAGACAAGAAAAATTATAGCTGATTGAGAGAGTGTGTGTCTTTTTTAATATTTAAGTATTTGAAGCAATAAATTTCAAAGATCAGGGAAGGCTAAAACTGAAGGATGCAAGAAATTATGGTTAAAATTGAACAGGATTCATAAATTTTCTTCTTACTTTAATTTTCTCGAAAGCAAATATTTTGTATTCAATATTATATAATAAAAAGGCTGGTCACTTAATCCTGCGCAGTTTAACAGTAAAATTAGTAAGAACACGATCATTAAAAGATATTTTTATATTGAATTAAATTTTATTTTGATTTTATTTTTAATTTTATTCAGAAAGACATGTTAAATATTCCAAAGCACCAGGGAAAGTCAACATCAGTTTTTATACAGTCAACTAGCACAGCAGAGCAGAACAGCTGTTTTCGAAAGCCGCTACACTTATATCATCAGCACTCGTGTGCATTTTTGAGGTGTCTCAGTTGAATGTGATAATTAAATTCAAAATTTTACCAATTTTATTATGAAAAAGAATACGAGAATTTTTATCAGACCAATGATAAAACACGCTTGTCTTAAGTCCTATACTTTTTATCTTAATTCAGTGAATTTTATTTTTTATTTATTTTCATTGCGGTCAATATAATTAATTTTAATTCAAAATGCCTGATACTTTTGCAGTTATTTCTTGCAGAATTTTTGTTGTAAATTAACCGCAATAACAACATGTTGCAACCAGCTTCTATAATATTTTACTAGAGTTCATTGCTCTTTACACTTTTATTTGGTTTTAAGAAAAATTTAAATTGCTACCAGCATTAATAATTTCATTAAAAAAAATTCCATTTTAAGTTTAAAATGAAATAAAATTAAAAGGCCACAAATACAAAATATTTTAAATAGCAGCACTTCAACAAATTGTTGAGCTACGACACGAATGCGTTGGCAAAAGTAATCCTATCAATAAAACAAAAGACTTAGGCAACAAACTTTTTAATAAGATTTGTAATTATAAGTTTAAGTCTATCAAAAATTAAGAAACGCTGCAAGAGAGTATCCAATAAAAGCTTAAAATTATATCTTTCACATTTTTTATAAAAAATATATTATAAAAAAATCACTTTATGTAACATGTGCAAAATATTGCAAATGAAACACAACAAAACTGTTTCTTAAACTGGTATCTTTCAAGTGTTGCATTATAAAATTTGTATGATGAGGATTACTGGGTGTCTTTTTCATATTAATTTTAATTTTTAGCAAAATAATAAAATTTATGCAAGGAAATATTAAACAAAAAAACAAAAAAATAGACTCTTACCGCACAATAATTAAAGACACGGTCTTATTATAAATAAAAATAAGAAATAAGACGTAAAAAATAAGAGATAAAATTAAAAAACGGAGCAAGAAGACCATAAAAAATATCTTAAATGGTAAAAAGACAACAGCGAAATTTAGGTTACGGATACCAAATTGATTAACATGACATTAATAATGAACTGAAAGCTTAATTGCACATGAAGAAACACACACAGACACACACACACCCTAATGCAGGCGTGTACGAGGGTATTGGTGTGAACAATAAAAACCTCTTTTTAATTGCAATACCAACAACAAACACAACAATTTAAGAAACCAAATCGAAGCTGAAGCGAAAGATGCGAAGAAGACAACTGAAATAAAAGTGAAAAAGTAAAGCAAAAACACAAGCAATCGAAATTAAAAGTTTATCGACGCATGCGAATGAATTGAAGTTAGTTTATGTTTTTTATTTATTTATTTTATTTTTTTGTTAAACCGGTAATAATCTCAAGGTCGCCCGTTAAACAAATGAGTTGTTAGCCGCGACACAGCACGGCAATGAAATTGTAACAAAACCTGCGACTGATCATGATGTTGATGATGAGAAAATGGCTCGCGGTGGTGGCGATAAACGAGGCGATAATAATAAAAAGCTTTGCATCAATTTAAAACATAAAAAGAAATATTCACTGGAAGAAGATAGATTTTGTTTTTATGCTCAGCAATGAAAAATATTTGGATCAAATAAAATAACTGCTTCACAGTGTACAGCGAATGGATAATGAAAATGAATGTTGGAAACAAATTTTTCTTTTTCTCAGCGTATTTACCCGATTTAAAAATACGATGGTAACGGAATTGTAGAAGAAAAAAGGTGACAGGATAAAGAACTTATCGAAGCTGCTTTAATTAATTCTGCGTCTATTAATTTTTTTGCAGCACCAACGAAGTGCTGTTCTGCACCAACGTGGTAGATCGCCCTATTGCGCTTTTCAACTCGCGATAGTTTCAATCACTGTCAGTTATAACCGACAGCGATCAGTGATATTCAGTCGATATACATACAAAACGACAATAACTAACAAAAATATTCACTACTCATGAGCAGAGAAATTCAATTTCTAATCGAACCCGGCATCTTGAGATTCACAACCTACGCGTCAACGAAGTCAACCAACAGCACAAGAAGAAAATGTTCCCGATAAAGGCGACATTCTAGGAAAAATATATCGAGTACCATTTAAATTAAAATTTAAAAACACTTTTCCAATAATTAGCCCAACACGATTCACTTTTAAGATAGAACTCAGTGTTAATTCATGTAATTTTTCTTCCTTATATACTAGAATCTTAAAACTATCCTAAACTATTACATTAATCATAAACTATTACAATTATCAGTGGTTGTTCGTAAATACAGACAACAAAGGATCATTCTAAGGATAGCCATAAATCCTAGACAAACATACAGTGAAGTCCAGACAGTTCACCTTGGTTAATGTTTGAACATTGTCTGTGTTTACGAACAACAAAGAATAAATAAAACCCAAAGGACAAAGAAACTGAACATCTGTGTTTACGGACAACAAATAATAAAAAAAAAAAACCCGAAGGACAAAGAAACCTTTAGTTTTACAAAACTGAACATCCCTTATTCATAAATATTATGAGAGGCTTATAAGAGTGTAATAGAGCAACTTTTATATGAAATTTTGTTTTATTACGCTGTTATTAGACTCACATAATATTTATGAAAAAGGGGGCAAATTAGAAGACACTTGTTATATAATATTTTTCGTAAAAATTTATTTAATAAAAGTTTTATAACCCAGAAAATTTTTTTTTAATTAGACAGTTAATATTTTAAAAAAATTTGTGCAATGAAACGGGTGTTTTTTAAAGAGTGACACAAGTTTAAGTCATAATAAAATCAGGATATATATTTTAATATCAATGAAACGGACTTTGTTTGAAAGAAAATTTTAAAAAATTAATATTTATATATGATTTCTGCCATGTGGCCGCCACGGCTGGCGCATAGAAGGCGCAATCTGGAACACCAATTTTCAACAACTTTGCCCAGCATTTACAGCCGTATTTCGCCGATAACTCTGCGTATGTTGATTCTCAGGTTCTCAATTGTTTGTGGTTTATCAATGTAGACAAGAGACTTAACATAAACCCAAAAAAAAAATCGAATGAGAGTTAAATCTTGATGTCCAAATAATGGCCCAATTAAAATTGATATTATTTTTTCATCGAAAATTTCAATTGTAACTGCCGCTGTGTGGCATGTGGCGCCATCCCGTTGGAACCACATCACAGAAGGATTAATGCCACATAATTGAGGTATGAAAAAATATCGAATCATGTTCCTTTACCGTTCACCATTGAGATTAACATTCTGACCATCATAATTTTAGAAGACAAGTGGGCCAACGACTCCTTCGAGCCCATAAGGCGATACAAACAGTCATTTGCGGGGGATACAAATGGTGTTTCGACCAAAGGCTTGTGGATTCTTTTCTCTCTAAATGGGACAATTCTGCTTATTTATGTGCCCATTCAACCAGAAATAGAATTCACCAGCAAATAAAATTTCGAATGCATGAGTTTGACGGGTACAAAAATTATTTTGATTAAAAATAATTGTTGAATGGAAGCTCATTCGTAATGTCGATTCGTAACTAAACCAAAAGCAACTACCAGCTGCTAAATGGGGGCTCAAAAAAAGCAGTGATGCCAACTCAATGTTGTGATGCTCTAGCAAAAAAAAAAACGCAATACTAACCCAAGAAAAGCACAAAAATTTATAAATTTATTTAAGAAAACTCAAGCCAAAAAAGTTTGACTTCAGAAATTTGGACAAGAAGAAAAATTATCAAACGGCAAGAGGGGGACATAAACGATGTTAGCATTAAATTGTTATAATTCTCGTATGGTTTTTCATAATAAAATTGGTACAATTCGAAGCTGTTATCACATTCAACTCAGGATCATAACAAGTAGTGATAAATAAAATTATACAGCAGTACTGATGATAAAAGTGTGACGGCTTTCGAAAACAGCTGCTCTGCTCTGCTGTGTATAGTGAATATTTAAAAACTGATGTTGACTTTTCCTTGTGCTTTTTTTAAATTACAAAATCCGGTCATCTTCAATTAAAAAGTGTGAAAAATGTTGCTTTTTCTAGAAAATATATCAGCATTAACTTTGATTTTAAGTGTGCACATCGACCTTAATTTATTATATTAAATGGAAATTGAATTAATTGGCTAATAATCGAAAGACACGATAAATACTGGAAAGGATTTGTAAAGGAATCAACATGAATTTAATTTTAAATCTTTCAAAAGTAAACTTGAAGCCTCCAATACAAACATTTTAATTACAAATCGATATTTCTGTCATAAGAATTAAGTAGCCCGGAGGCCGTTTCTCAAAATTTACAAGTTACGAATTGATGAGTAAAATTCTTACAAAACAGCAATAAATTTTGTAAAATGGTTGTTGTTTTGCAGGTGGTTTTACTTGTGGATTTGTGACTTGAAGTTTTGAGAAACGATTTCCACTTCTGCGCTGTTGTATTTCCTTCCCTCAGGCGCTCTTTTCTTGCAACAGTTCCTTGATGAGTTCCACCAAGAACAAGGAGACTGAATGCATATTCGCCAAGGACAGCGAGAATCTGAACAAAACCGTATACACTTTCGTAAAATAATTAATACATCAAACGATTAATTTTTTATCTCATAAAAATGTTTAGTGCTTTTGAAAAGACCCACTGTAACACACTTACAATTTATTAAAAACCCATTAAAAATCAATGTCATTTATAAATTAATGAAATATTTTATGAATTTGATTTGGCAGCATTTTGTTGTCAACCCGAAATTAAATTGTTGCTAAAGTGAAAAAAGCCACAAGAGGTTATAGTCCATCCCCATCTTTGAATTTTGTGAATAATATCAGTGGCCTTTTGACTATTACAAAACATAAATTTGGCGTCATAAAAAAAATCAAATTTAATTACAAAAATACAGGTTCGCTGATATTTTGTCACAAATAAAAGAAACGGAAATTCAGTGATAAAATTATGTGATTTAAAAGATCATTTTCTATGCCCAGACAAGCAAATTTAATTAGAAAATGCTGTTCAATATTTAAATAAATCAAGTTGGCTTTTTTGTTAAGCAGAAAATAAATATGAAACATTAATTTTGTGTGGCTTGAGATTTTATGGTTTGGAAGTTTCAATAAAAAGATTGAGTGTGTGTTAAAAAAAATTAGTTTTCAAAAATGTTTTTCGATTAATTTATGGACCTGTTGGGCCTTCATCAATAGATATTTAAAACAAATTATTGCACATTAATAAATTGGGTTAATATATCAATCATTTCGGCCACTAATTCAAATTAAATGGTTCGTTCATACCTTGAGAAAAGTTTAACGATTCTGCAGGTAATAAAAAAACTAAATTTCAATTTATATAGAAATATTAATATTAATTATTTGCCATCGAGACTTTTGCAAAATAAAAGTGGTCGTTAACAAAAACAATTACAGGCAATTTAACGACTCCGTAAAGTAACAGAAATTAAAAAGAAAAATAAAATTAATCTTCCATGTATCCCGAAATGTTTGCATAAATTATTTGTCACATGTGCTTTTGCAACGAATAAATTAAACTTTGTCCTCTACAAAAACACGAATTTATGGCCAATATAATCTTTAGACAGGCCCATTAAATGTTGATAATTAAATTTATAATCACATAAAACTTTATTCGAGTCCATCAGCAGCAACTTTAAATAATTATAACATCTTGAAAAGTGACTGAACGACCTTTAGGCTTTTAAAAGTTATTGAAGAATGGACCATTTTGTGTGAGTGTGAGTGTGCGTGTGGTGTTTGTGTAAGCGTTCATGCACTTTTTTGTCAGCAGGTTAAAAGCCAAGTTCGTTGCTTAACTCTTTTGATTCAATACATGTAATTGTTCTAAGACCATTAAAACAAACTGGTTTACAGTCGAGTATTCGTACATAAATTAATAATTTTAAAATTATTATTTTTGTTTTTTTTTTTAATAAAATTTAACATTGAAGAACAAGAGGTTTTTATTGAAAATTAGCAACATTGTTTTTGTAATTTATACATGCATTTAAGTATCTCTACAATGGAAATAATTAGACACTTGAGTTGTATATTAAAGTTTTAATCAATAAAAGAGCTAAAGAAAAATAATATATGAAACTTGTAAACACCAAAATTATATATAAAATTCGCAATAAATTGAAAATTGTTTAATGCCACAGTTTATTAAATGTTTCAATGCGAACATAGATTTTGATTTAACTTTTAGCATTTGAAAAGAAGTAACTATTTGAGACAAGTCTGATAACTTGCGATAACATTCGAAATGCTCAACATTGTTTGTGGTTTTTTAATTAAAATTATTTAAGATTTATTATTATTATTTTTTTTTTTTTCAAATTAAAACCCGCCCAATAAACTTATTTTGATGTTTGAAAGAAAATAATTCTGGCTGAAGAAACTCGCTTCGAATATAAACAGGCAATAGAAGAGAGAAGAAGACGCAAGTCATTTTGAATCCCAGACAGTCAATTCTTAATTAATTATTTGCTCACAGGAAAGTTTAAAATATGGTTTTACACTTCTACAACTATGTTCATAAAAGCTTAGAATTATTAATCAAAATTAACTAAAATTGTCTTCATATATAATTTTTCTTTGAAATAAACACGATCATACTTCCACCCCACATGAGGCATAATTTTCGTCTGGTTATATATCGCAAATAAATCAGGCATTAAGTCTGAGCTCTTGGGTAAGACTTTGATAATTTTCCTATAACAGAAAATGTTTAAATAATTTAATTTAATTTAATTAAAATTGCCAACAAAATCTGTAAAACACACAAGAATACAAATTATGGAAAATGGTTAACCCTAAAAGGCATCCCTGTAGCTTCTGTGCTTTTGAGCTCGTCGCTCTAAATCACTATTATTTTAATTTTGAAACAAACCGCTTATCACATAACAAGCGGTTATTCGTTTACTATTCGATTACTATAAAAGAATCGAGAGCATTAATCGATCAGATACTTTTATAATCTCGGAGGTATTAAAAGAAATCTCTGTTCTCGTTCACGATATCTCACGAACTAATTAACCGATTAACCGATTACGGAATCGATCAGTGAGGCTGCTTAAAAGTTATTGTGAAAAAAATCACCAATACTCTTAAAGCTTTTTTCCTGTTTTTTTTCTATTTTGACATATGAAAATCTATTCAACTTGAATCGGTTCAAATTTACAAGAAATCTTAGTTCAGGAAGGCTCTTCAGAACGCTACCAGTTTGGCTTGATTCGGCTGAGGCGTTCAAAAGTTATGAGCGGGTCACATACTTACAAGCCCACTCGCACATCCAAATACACACCACATACACACACATATATATATACATACAGTTACAGCGGCCGACTCTTTGAAGATCTGATGAGAATTCGATTTTTTCAAAACGGCATAAAATCAATAATCTCACAATTTTTGAAAACTTTTTCTAACCAAAAGTTAAAAATAAAAAAATTAACACTTAAGCTTTAAACACAATAACAACACCAGGCTACACGAACACCGACTACAAAAGCCGTTGGCTACAATTGTCTCCTTATAGTCAGCTACTTAATTCTTTTTAAAACGCCACCACCAAATTCAATAACCATGAGTTGTTGTTTGTAGTAGAATTCTCTTCATACGCCAGTGTAGTCGCTTATGTAATAAATACTCTTATATAGTGTTATTCCAATAAAATATATTTAAAGTCCACAATATATGACAAGTAGTCATTGCGACAGGACAGAAACAATTAACGCAAACCCGCACTGATGCATAACAGAAATATATGACACCATATTTCACTAGTTTCTTTCTAGTTCTGGAACAGTGATGCACTGCATTGAGGGTCATTCCCCGAGTACTAAAATCCAAAATTACACGTGGATTATTTACACTCATAATTCAGTTGAAAACAATAGTTTGACTTTAGAAATAAGGTTGGGCATTCACTTTTCTATCTCCCATAGCATTGTTGTTGTTGTATTTATTGTTGTATTCAAAAAAAACCCTAATAATTTGCTAACCTCAAGATTTGTCACTTTTAATCTTAAAGTCAAACAGTTGGACTTTAAAATCAATTCAGCTTCTGTACATGTTTTTATCAAAGTGTTTGAATTTTATGACTTGTAACAATTAAAATTCGTTTAAGTTAATTGCGAAAATTTTAAATTGCGAAAACACTTAATAAGTCTACATTTAGAACATAATTGTGGTGATAGACAAGTTCACCGACATTAAATGGAATATCGTTCAAAGTTCTTTCTGTAACTATTTCATTTTTCACTTGAGACTTGATTTTATCGTGCTGGCGAATGAAGCAGTTTTTTTTTTTGCTCTGAAATTATTTCATTGGCATGAGTAAGAATTTTATGAGAAAAATATTAGTTCTGATGAAAGTCTATGAATGAATGAAACAAAATCAAGTTGGACATGGAATTATTAATAAATGATTACTATTTACAAGCAGACTGAGATTTTATGTGAATAATAACTCTTACAAGTGGTGAATAATTAACATGAATCTTACAAATTGCAATTTATTGCTTTCAAAGTATCACCTATAAACGCTATTCGATAGATACACTGTCAGTCTCACAGATAAGAAATATATTGAATATTTAATACCGTCAAACAAAATATTTTTATTTTAAATTTCAAACTTAAGTACTTAAGAGTAGCTACAGTTTTATTTACAGCCTTTGGATCTCACCGAATGATAAGTTACAGGAATCGTTTTGCAGTTCAATATTTTTATACAAACGGCTTTGAGTTATTCAAAGTTGAATTGGGCCATTTAAAAGTTAAAATTTAAAAACGCAACAAAAAAAAAAACCGAAAATAATGTTAACTAGTTTTTTTTTTGCAAATTTTCGAACATCTTTTCGTGTGTAGGGGGGGTCGTATCTGGACAATGACATAACAAATGTTGGGCTTTAAATAAGATAAAACTTTTATTTTCCGACCGAAAAGTAAAAGTCAAAAAAAAACTTTTATGTTGTAATGGAAAGATATAAGTCCAGAAATGATTTATTTTCTGATCGAATAATAAAACTTTAGAAATAACTTTTATTTTCTGAGGAATAAACAAAAAGTCAAGGAATAACTTTTATTTTCTGATCAAAAAGCAAATTTCTAGAAATAACTTTTTTCATTGAAAAATAGAAGACAACAAAATAACTATTATTTTCCGATCAAAAAATGAAAGTCAAGAAATAACTTTTATTTTCTGAGGAATAAACACAAGAAAGAACTTTTTTTCGACCGAAAAATAAAAGTCAAAAAATAACTTTTATTTTCTAATTAGTAAATAAAACACAAGAATCGACTTTTTCTGACGAAAAAATCGAGATCGAAAAATAACTATTATTTTGTGATCGAAAAATGTAAGTCATGAAAGAACTTTTATTTCCTTATCAAACAATAAAAGTTAAGAAACAATTTTTCTTTTCCAATCGAAAAATTAAGGTAAAAAAAGAAATTATAATTTCGGATCGAAAAAGACAATTTAAAAAATATCTATTTTTTGAAGAATCAATAAAATTCAAAAGATAAATTTTAATTTTATATAAAAATGGGGCTTCACCTCATTGTCACTGTCACTTTGTTGGAAGTACTTGAAAATAAAACGCTTTATTTATGTGACGGCCAGTGTGCGGGTTCATGCATTAATTGCAGTTTTCATAAGACACTTAAAGTCCACTACTGAAATTGACTTTTGTGCCAATTTCGCTTGCAAAACAATAAAGTGTTTAAGTCAATTAAATTTGTTTTTTATTATTTATTTTATGTTGTCATGTCAAGGACAGTTTGGATATGAAAACCCTGCCACTTTGCACAAGCACACACTTACGCTAATCTGGTTGTTTGAAGATGTTGAATTAATTAATTATTTAATGCGAATGCGATTATTGATAATTATGACAATTTTATATAGAAAATTTCAGTGATTTGTTTAACAGTGTTTTTCTATAGGAGCAGGCAAATTTTCTTATTTTATTTTATTTTATTTGATTTTTTTGTGTCCTAAATTGCCAATTGAGTTGCATTTGAGCGTGAGTGATTAGAGAGGATATTGAGGGCTTTTTAGTTATTTTGAGATCGGCTTTCATTTATGCACTGATTTCTACCTCAACTGGAAAGGGAAAAGGAAGAGTTACAGGATATTGTACATTAGGATTTTATTTATTATTTTATTTCACTGCAAAGGAGGCTGATGATCGTGGTCAATATTTTTCAGTGAGCAGCGTTACTCCTTCCTGTTTTTAATAAGACAACAACATTTAACGCAACCAAGATGCAGATCACAAAGATTTCCTGCCACGATCACGACTAAAGACGGTTGAACTCACGTTTGCCCCTTCAACCACTTCAGCCAACACGACTATTAACAATTTTTAAACATTTACTCAGAACAGGGCCTCTAGATAAATGACAAATTCTGTGCGGATTTTGAATATTTTTTCAGGCAGGAAGAAAAGAAGTGCATGTGGAACTTCAACTTGAAGTTTCACAAATTAATACCCAACATGATTATAAGAAAACCCTGTTACTAGACTTAACAAACTGGATAATTTATAATTATATAAAAACCATAATTAATAAAAAGAATATTTCTTTATTAACTCAACCCCTGATAACCTGCATTGAACATCTGCTTTAAAATTGGAAAATAATTTTTATTAAAAATTATCAACAAGATATTTCAACAACTTTATATTTATTGCTCTTTAGGATAAATTTAAATATTGCTTTTAATAAATTTTCTTGATCATGTAACAATATTTTTTTTCCTTTGAGATGACACTAATTGTAAGTTAATTTATATTGACTTGTTTAAGGTTGCAATTATATAGTTGTGACAAGCAGTTCACATTGTATTTACAAGTTTATTTCTTTGAGTAATAAATTAATTAAATACGATATGAATAAGAAAAAAAGGCAGCCCATTTTAATTTTAGGTTATTGTTTTACAAGTGAAGCAACGTATTTTTTTGCTCTTGCCTGTAATGATACGTTTGGAAATCAATTAACGTTTATGCTCATAAATAAATACAATTGAAATAAATAATTAATTTGCATATAATTTTGTGCAATAGTTGAAATTTAATTATAATAACTTCTCTACTTGTCTGGCTTAAAAGATCTCTGCTAATAAATCAAAAGAAACAGACGTGAGTCAAGACAACTACTCACAGTCTGGCAAGTGTCTTGGCCAATAAAAAGAAAAAAAACCAAAATACACATGAAATTTACAATTCCAAAAGACTTTAAATTATTTACCTTTTTGTTTTAATTTAAACTTAATTAAATGTCAGATCAAAATCATAACATCAGTTTTATGCAGTTCCACAAAAATATTGCAAAATTATTTAACACACGATCTTTTAACAAAACGAATTTTTATTTAAAAAGAATTAATTAACTATTTTTAAATTAAAATTTATATACACAAAAAGAACTTCAGAGAGCAAAATTGCAACCATTCTCTTTAAATTAATTTGAGAGCGAATAAAAATTAATTAATAAAAAACTATTTTTCAATTTTATTAGTTATTCTAAATTTATTTAAACTTGGGAAAAACAATTTGCGGAAAATAACAAAACGATAGTTTTTTTTTAGCTACTAAAATTGCTCTATATTTTTCTTTATTTCTTTTATTATTATGTTTTTATTTATTTAACTTTTCTTTATAGAAACAATATTCACAAACTATTGCAACTATTTCAAGTACGTAACTTATGAAAGATCCACGCGTAACTGACATTTTTAATACTCCGAAGTGTTATTATTTTTACTCTTTTTTTATTTTTATTTGTCTGTCGTCTTTCTACAACACAATTTAAGACACGTACAGAAAACAATTTAGGCGGAGTATTGAAAATATAAATAAGAGTGTCTTCGCATATTAAAAGTTTTATATTTAAAAAAGAAAAAGATATTCGAAAGCCACGACGCATGATATTGAAAATGAAAATAAAATAAAAATTATATTTACATACATTCAGACAAACGTTCAGACAATCTGGCACACGAATATTTTTGGTGTGGAATTAATGAAGAATACCTGATGCATTGAAAGAAAAAGCTAGTTTTTACGTGTAATACAGCGTTGAGGTAAATGACAAATAATAACAGCAAATTTCACTTTAACCCACTGGGGTTAAATGGCAATATTTTGTTATTATTTAATTTTAAATTAATGAAAAGCCAAAGTGATCGGTGATCAGTGAGTTCTTGTTATGACTGATAATTATTTTAGACTTCTCATTTATTAAAGTGAAAGTTTGAAATAAATATCTTTGGTTATTCTAAGAAATGTAGGGTAAAGATTCCCTGATGATCTGCGTTAGCCCCAGTGAACCCCTCAATTGATCACTTTGAATTTTTTAGTAAGATTTTAGCTAAAAGGAATCAGCATATAATTACAATTAAGGAAGTTGCCGTGAATGCTCGCTATTGCAAGATGATAACGGACTTTTTGTGGCCCGAAATGGATAGTCCAACAAGGTGGTGCCGTTTGCCACACAGCCAACGAAACAATGGTTCTTTAGTGCGGGATATTTAATGTCCGTGTCAATAGCCCTCCACGATTAAATGATTCTTTGGAAATATTTAAAAGTACAATTTTACGTCGATAGGCCAAGAACAATTTAAGAGCATGTTTCAAGGATGAGTTAATGCGACATATTAAAAATATCGAACCTCCATTATGTGTCAGAGTCATTGAAAATATCGGTCATCGAATAAACTGTGCCATCAAAGCCATGGCAAGAATTTGGTAGATGTCATGTTTCACTCTTGACTGTCATGAGCACTTCTATCACAATAAAACTCTTTAAGATAAAATTCGTTGAAAACTTTTTGTTCAAGTTACAATCTTGTGTTTTTGGGTTGGACCACCCTTTTTAGTCGTGAAATGAATATGACTAATTTAAGGATTTAAATTAAAATCAGGTTTGTGGTGCAACCAAAGATTGTAGGAAAAAACCACGATACAATTGGCGGGGCCATGAACTTCCTCTGCTCACAACAGATCTAATTTTTTGTTTGTCGATATAAAAATAAACATTAAAAACTTCGCTAATCAAATTGTTTTTTTTTTTTTTTTTACTTTCAGTTCTATTATTCTGCAGTACCATTTTGTCTGATAGACGATTACTGGATTGCAAAAGCTTTTGGTTAATGTGGTTCGAAACTTTCCATTGAATGGAATCACACCAGAGCAGGAAAGTTAGATATGACCTTCAGGAGCAACATTGTTTAGAAACACTCATAACTCGAATTAATTGTTCATGACTTTTAACCAAATACGGCCAATTGGACACATTTAACGCTACTTTCAGCAATTGCTAACAAAATTATTTGAAAATTCCCCAAGTAATTTTGGTATATGACAAATAGTTTCCTCTGTTTTATATCAATTCAAAGTTCTTTTAGATTTTATTGTGAAATCAAAGTTATTTGACCTCTTTCTTAGCTGTCGTCCTTTCAATGGTTAAAACTTCAAACACTTCCTTTATTATTATTTTAGTTTCTTTTTCACTTGATGGCTTTTCGATGATCTTGATTTCTGGTGGTATTGAAAGAGTTAAAGCGCACATGGAGAGTGCAGCTTTTGTAATGATTTCAATTGGCTTTTAAAGAAAGTAAAATGCAAGAGAAGCCCATCCAAGCTCTTGCCAGATACTCTTGAAATTTCCAATACCAAATACAGGAAAAATAATGCACAAAACAGCCAAGAGAAAGAGAGGCGCAAAAGCTTTTTTTTTTCTGAAATAATTGTCATCATCGTTTGCCTACTTCCGCCTTTAAAATTATACCAACAACTTTTCATTTGCTTCGATACTCGTTTTCAATTTTAATGGTTTCTTATCTTAAAGCAACGCTTCGACTTTAGGCCAAAACTGAACAGTCTTTCAGTTTTGCTTTTTATTTGCTCCGTTTTTGCTTTATCCCACTTTTCTTTCTTTTTGTTTGTATTATTTTTACTTCACTTTCGTTTTCATTGTAGCGGTTCGTGCTAACGATTACCACATACAGTTTTTATTAAAAATTAAACAAAAAAACTGTGACTACGACTGTGATTCGTTTGACTGTCGTGGAGTTCAAGTGAAATATTCAATATGATAACTTTGAGTTAAACAAGGCTTAAGTGTATAACTATTTTATGTTTATTCCAGTTTAATTGTGGATGTTTGGATGGAATTTTTTGTCAGTCTTACGTGATTTAATTTAGTCTGAATTCATGTTTTTTTATGTGAATGCAATCGGGATTGTCAAGATTTTTTTGTGATTTTGTTTTTTGTCACAAAACAACAGAAATTAATGTTTTGCTATCGTTATAGTTTTTATGGCAGATGTATTTCCAAGTATTCATTCAATAGCAAATACAAACGCTTGATTTAAAATTTAAGTTGATTTCTTTTTAATTTTAAATGTTGCGCACTGAGTTGTGACCTTCATTATGAGTGTGTTGTTGTTGTATTTATTAAGGAAGTGCAAGTCCCTTTAAATTCAGTTATTTTTTATTTTATGCTCGAATAAAAATTTATAGGCACTGCCCGCAAAGGCCTATTCAATTTTAATAGTACACAAACATATTTAAATATATTTAAGTGCTGCTAAATGAAAATCACTTTTAGTAACTTTCATTTAAATGTTGTGCAATTTTAGTTACAAGCACTAAAATTTATAAGGGCCTTTTAATCATGATTCAATGATGTCAAAGTTTTACTTAAACATTTTGATTAGCAGCTTAAAATTTATAGTGCGAAATAAGTTTTTATATATCGACGGCTTATATTCAATACCCGCCATACGCCAAAACACAATTTTTTGGAAGAGAGAAAAAACTGGTTCATTCCCAAATTCTTAAGGTATGAACTCTAATCTTTCTTATTTTTAACTATTTATTCTCTAGCTAATAAGCGATTGCAACGTGCTGCACGTGAACGGATAACGTATCAGCGGATAATTTTCGCCACTAAACAAAATAAAATTTTAATATTTTACGCCCAAAGTGTGTGCAAATTTAAGGTTAGGAAGTAAATTGGCTGTTAAACGAGGAAATGTCAAGATCAGAGCTGTCATCCTTTGACATTTATTTTGTAAAAAGTTGGGAAATTTTCACAATGAAACACTTCGCTCTTGGACAAAGAGCTTTTATTGTAAAACTTTCCTATCAAAGTGCAGAAAATTTTACTGTTTCACTTCATAAAATATGAGCAGCTTTTTCTTATAATCAGACTCCTTGTGAGATCACTAAGTTCGAGGATCACGGTACTCCTGCTGGCAATAGACCAAAACAATACGCCCACAGTGGCCGTAGTTAGGCAAACTTGAACCTTAACTCGTAAACGATCGCAGCAATCGGGCATTGTCAGAGACACTTTGCACAACATTTTGCATAGAGATTTTCTTCTGCGCACTTAGAAAGTTCAACTTGATCAAGTATTAAAGCCAGTCGACAACTGATTGTGCGGAACTTTTGTGAACTCAAATGATGAGCGCCATCTTTTTATTATGAGTCAGATTTTATAAAACCCATAGAACTTAAAATTACATCAGATATATATAATCATATTGATACAAAAGTTTCCAAAGTTTCCATCAGTTTTTTTTTCACATTTCCATTAAGAAAATGATACAACCAGAACACAATGGGACTTATTCTCCAGAGAAGAAAACCATGGGTTTGATGCAGTTCTCGTATCTTTTCTCAAAACAAAATTGGTATAAATAGATTCTGTTATTGTATTCAGCTAAGCCAACTAACAAGTGGTAACAAATAAAAATACAAGTGAGTACTGATGATGCAAGTGCAGCGGCTTTTGAAAACATCAGTTGTGCTCTGTTGTATAAAATTAATCTTTAAAAACTGAAATAGAATTTTTTTTTTTAAATATTTATCATGTCATTCTGAGCACTTTCCCAACAATTAACCAATAAAATTCTATATAATGAAACACATTTTAATTATGACTGTCATATTTCAATACGACTTGACACGTTTAGAAAGAAAACGTTCCAAGAAGCGTTTAACATGCAATCGTCCACTGTTCCTTTTAATTTATTCAGCAAAATATATATAATTTTATAAAGTGTTTATAAATGTTTTTGTTATATTTAAATTTATTTAATATATATATATATATATATATATATATATATATATATATTTTTTTTTTTCACATAAAACATTAACTGCAAGCGATTAAAAACTACTTCATTAACTGCAAGAAATCTCTGAAATAATCCTTAAAAATATTTGCCCATTTACCATTTACCAGCATTAATTTGCTTCAATAAATTTCAAACGTTTTTGCAGGTAAAAACAAAAATTTTGCAAACTTTAGCTGCTGTCGAATTTATGCACATTTAGGACGGCCTTAAAACATGACCTTTGAAACAGATTACAATTAAACAGGAATTGTTTCAAAAATAACTTAATTTGTTCATCAAAAGCTGCATTAAAAAAACATTTATTTATTATGATGACGCTGATAAGCGAACGAAATTGTCTTTTGCTGCGTGTAATTGTTGAAAACAAATTGCCCTTTAAGTCTACCCAAGCCAAAAGTTTATGGTAACATGCTTAATTTATAGTTATCTCTTCTTCTTTTTCTTCTTCTTCTTTTTTCAAGTTTAACTCTATTATAATTATTTGGTAAACCGCTAATAATTAGAGGCAAAAACACTACTTTTAAAACAAACATAATTAAACACAAAAAAAATTAATAAAAATTAAACAGTTGAGTAAGTAAATGGTAACGTTGTAATTAAAAGTCGAGTACGTAAAATAACAGTTACACTGGCAAGACACCTAAACTCTTGCAATGGAAGTTATGTCATCACAATGATGATGATGATGATGATGATGATGATGATGATGATGATGATGATGATGATGATGATAATGATGATGATGATGATTATATTCTTCACTATTGTCAACATTGTGGGTCGTAAGACATGGAAGTTTCAGTTGTACTCTTGTATTTGAATAATTACATAAGAGAGGTCTGCCATGGATAATTTGAAGTCTTCTTCAATATATTTCTTTTATTTCAAGTACTTTTTAATAGTTATTTCGAAGTGAAATGCAAAAATGAATCTAATCAGTCTTCATCTGAACGTTTAACACTATCCCCTTCCTTTTTAGTACTGCCAAAATGCCCAGCATATGTAGGAATCATTGCCAATTCATTGAAATTGTTTTAAAGATATTTTTCACTACATATTCATGACAGCATGGTGTCTAATTAGCCTTCAAGACATTTCAAGCAGGTCTCTATTACATAAAGTTAAGCAGCAAATTTGTAGAAAATAAATGCTGGTTTAGATTGAACGAATTAATCAATCTTTTACATGTAAATTTAAATATTTTAATTCATGTTTTGGAAATCAAAATGAAGGGAGTTTTTCTTATGCAACAAGTGTTTCATCAAAATATGAAATTGTAAAATAATTGAAAATTGATTTCTACTGCAATTAAAGTTATCAAATAACTCAAATTTTTGGTAGTTAACAAATTGAATGTTATGCAAACGAATTGGTTAGCAGACGAATTCGTTCAAAAGGGTCAACAATTGTCCACGTCAGTATTGTCTGGATAAGTGCAACTGGCAAAAATGCGGGTACAGTCAGTCAAATATTTTTGCCAACAGAAAAAATTAGAAAAAATAACACCGCACGAAAAATTTATACACAACAACAAAGTAATAACAAGTGATCTGGTGGAAAGGATCCTAAATATTACAAATTTGTCCACATTTTGAAAATTCACGTTGATTTTTTTTTTTTTTTTTTGCCTATTGAGGCAAAAAAAGTGTCCAGCAATTCGATGCGACGCACCCTGCACGGTACTTATACCGAAATACAAACAGTTGAGAGCGCTACAGCTTCAGCTAACTAGGGAACTTTCAGTGTCACAGATTAATTCAATTACTGCTGATTTTAGAAGAATTTTTATAAAATAAAGCAACTTGAGCAAACTTACAATAAGAGCCCATAAAGAAGAACCAGTTTTTGGCACGATGGGCATTTGTTTAGAATGATAATCTTGAAGTTAAAGATGGCAAACCTTTGAGGATCCCTCCCAAGCACTTATTTTTTTAGTAACACCAGCACCTAAAACAGGACCCCTACATATGCGATGCATTGTACCGGAACTAGAAAGGAGGGTATACTTCTAAGAGGACAGATGTAGAAGGATGAGAAAATAAAGAAATTTTAGATTTGGCAACGAGCATTTAAATGATTAAAGGTAAACGCTACTGTGGATGCAAGGAACTGCAAAGCCACGGATCACATCAACTTGCTGCGCTGTGTCTGCACCTGCAAGAGCAGATGAAGAATGCATTGAAAACAGAAGCAAATTTTTCATATCGATGCTACCACCGACAAAAGAAATTGAAGCTATCATGAAGACTACGTGAGAGAAGTTGCAAATACTATAGAATAATAGGAGATACAAAAGATGGACTCATTCCTGAAATCAAAATACAAAAAGACAAACGAGAAGGTGAATTCAAGACGGCTGTTCAAAAAGAAATGGAACATGGGAAAATGAACATTAAATTAACTTGCAACTGACACAGCGGAGCAGAGAAGCGCGGTTTAGGAACATCGCCACGCTTAAATATAATTAATATCTCCAATTTAAATACTATTGCGATTGTCTACAGTTTTATTCAGCATTCTGGTGTCGAAACAAGTTTAGAAGGAAGTCATATTCGTCAGCAGGTCTCGACTTTTCAACGAAATATTTGCATGTTGACAAGCTTCAATTTACCCCATACGTTACGCAAATTGATGACATCACGCGACTGGAACAGGGTAACTATTATTTAAAGTTACATTTTTCATAATTTGAATTACAAACAGATCTTTTGTAATTCCTATTAAAGAGGCAAACAGTTAAATGCAGCATGTCTGTCATTACTTCCGCTGTGATATTTAAAATATTTTCCTTTCGAAATCAATCAGCCTTATAAAAACAAATTAAATGAAAACTATTGTTTTTAGAAAAAAAAAATAAAAACGTAACCGCAGAAAGAAGACAACAGACCAGTTGCGAGCTATGAAAAGTGTATCACTTGATGGAGACATAAATGAGGTAATTGAACGCTAAATTGAAGATACAAAATCAAACCCCATAAAGTCTAAGAGACACGCCCACCACCAACAAACAAATAAATGGAAAAATTGAATTTCCCTATATAAAAGCAAAAGAAAAATAACATGCGAAAATATTTATTAACGGAAAACTCTGGCGGTCGGTTGGCAAGTGCAAAAGATTCAATTCAAATCAAACAAATAAAATATTTAAAAAATTTAAAATAAAAAATGCGAAAGCCGAGCATATTATTTTTATGCCTGCTGACGTTTACAACAATCAGCCCCGGTTTATGTCGTTCAGCGCCAGTACGCCGACTGTCCAATTTAAAGGCTCAACTAAATCCCCATTATCTGAAAGCCATAGCAGCTTATAAAAGACTGGAGCCCAAACTGCCGCGCGAAGAGCTGCAAGCCATCACGACAATTGGCATTTTGAATGGAGCCAAACAGACTGAAAAACAAATCGAAGACAATCTAATTGAAGTTGTGAAGGATCTCCTGCTCAATACAAACATGAGTGATAAGAATTCGGTTTTGCCTAAAATCAATAAAATCGAAAATCAATTGCGGAGAGATCAAAAAGCTTTAGAGATATTAACAAAGTCCCTGGATATAGCCACAAAAGCCAAGAATGTCAAGACCTTCAAACAGGAAATGATAGATATTTTAAGGACTTATAAAAGTCCCAGTGCACAAGTGAACGCCACGAATCAGACCAGTGGGGGAAATGATGTTGGCAGCCGAGTGGCTGAGTTGAGAAAACAAATTCTAAAACAAGTTGATTTAATGAAAAATGTTGTCGATTACAAAATCGATTTTACTTTGGAGTATTTAATCGAACGCGCCGAAGCTGATGGTCCGTTGGCCAAGGCCAGCCATAAAGTGCTTAAGAAGCGGCAAACGGAACAGGAGGAGGAGCCTGCACGCATCGTACAAGTTAAATCCATTTTGTCTGAGGTGATTGTGAAAACATTTAAATGTCTATTCAACGATGTCGCAAACTATCGTTCGATCGCTCAAATACGATTTCAAATAAATATTATTTGTACGATCCAAGGATAGTTTGCAAGAACGTTGAATGGGCGGAAAGTAGAAATAAGATTTTGCACAAAATGAAATTTGATTACTCAGCAATTAAAAATTAGCTTCATTCTAGATTTTGTTTCTGCTCTGCACTATTTTATAAATTATTTCTTTTAGTCGGAAATTAATTTTTTGGGTTCTACTTTTTGTGGAATCCTTCGAAGTGCTGAGAAAATTAAAGCTTTTTTCAAGTTGATGTTTTTTTTTCATAAACAACAGACCAAATTATAAGTTTTCGTAATAATTTCTTTAAGTAAATATACTGCACAGGACTCAGAGGTGGTGAAATCGGGAAACGATAATAAGTGAATGACTGAAAACGAAAGTGTGGAAAACTGCATGTCCTTAATTGAATTGTTTATATTTAAATCAATTCAATAAAAGAAGGCAGAATATTTTAAAAAATTTTATTCCAATAGGAAACTCTTTGAGTTATATGATGTTCAAGGACGTTTAAGGACATGTCTAGATTCTTTAAAAAAAAAATTTTGCAAATATTGTTTTTTCCTGGAGGAATAATACTCGACAAGTAGTAACCACTGCCGGCATGCCTTCTTGCTCGTTCAGTACCGGCCACTGAGGCCTTAATTAAACTTTCAACCATTCAGATTCATATAAAATCGTCTGCAGCTGTGGCTGCTTTCAGAGTTCTACTTTCTTCTCTGACAGAAGATATTAGTCTATCCTGTCCTGTGGAACACTAGTGAGTGGGACAAAAAACAGGAAGGAAGAGTGAAGATTATTATTATTATTATTATTATTTTTTTTTTTTTTTTTTGTCATCGACCAGCACTCAGGGGATTACCCTAAACAAGCAGTGCATTTTGCCAGAACTAAACAGAAGGGATAGTGTTAAGAGGAGTAATTAAAAGATTAAGAAAAACTGAAAGTAAAGAGAGAGTAGGAGGTAGGAGAAAATGTTAGAGGACAAGTAGTCGTGTATGCACGCCCTGGGAAAGTCAGCACAAAGCCAACCGCTGTTTACCATTACTAAAGATAATGAATGTTTTAAGGGATCTTTAACCATACAAAATCCATGCTTTAAAGCCACTTTAGTTTTATTAATCTTTTATGAATTAGAGGGTTAGGCTCTTGAAGCTGGCTACTGTTAACTCTGATAGGCTGCTGAAGGATGCAGATCCAGAGCAGCACAGAAGCAGAGTAAATGCATTATGCTCTCCTCTTCTGCCTCGTCATTGTACCCAATGCAGTTTTCATTATAAGAGAGTCCAAAAGTGCTGCAGTGTCCAATGAGAGCAGCCATCAGAACACGAATATACTTCCTATGAAAATCTAGAAGATTTCTAGTCCTGCTAGGATTTAGACAAAAACATTATATCCTCGCTATAGCACAAACGGCTTTTTCTCACTGCATGTCCTAAGCAGTTTTAAGACGAATAGCATCAAGGAGTTTCCAGCAGGATGAGAGTGGGATTCCATTTAGTTGGCCGTTGTTGACAAAATGTGATAAAAAGGAAAAAAAAAAATTCCAGGGAAAAAATATTCACGACAGGGGTGATTATTTTGATATAACGCTTGAATTAGAAACGCATTTGCGTCGTTCCTCGTCCTACGTGGTTTAGAAGAAAAATAATAGATTAACAAAAACAAAACTTTTGAAATCAATTCTGTTAAATAACTCAAAAATACTGCATCCACGATGTTCGCCTATTTTTTTGTATTAAAATTATTTATTTTTGTGTTCTCACTAAATTCGTTACAAGGAAACATTTTGCTATGAATTTGCCTCACGAGCAAAGCCTTGCTGTAGCGTACTTGAACGCTTTAAAGATATATGAAATCATTCCCCCTTATTCTGTAACTATTTGTCGACGTCGACGTTAATACAATATCAAAAACGGGCCACTTACGTCGTATCCGTTTTGTACAACAATTGACTCCCGCTAATAATCTGTCACTATCCCTAGAAAATAGTGGAAGACGGTTAAAAATATAAAATTTATAAAGAAAAAAGGTGGGTGTGAATGTTCAATTTCTAATAATGTCCTGATGTTGACTTCGACAAATAGTTACAGAATAAGGGGAATGATTTTATATATTTTTAAAGAGCACCTGATGAGTTCTTTGCTAACGATTCAGACTTGTGGCAAAATTATTAATAAATTTGTGTCAATATCGTCACTGGAAATGAAAAGAACCTTGTGTAGCATTTAATTAATTTCAGAACAGGAGCACAAAACTTTTTTAAATTAAAAAATATTTTGACAATTAGAGAAAAATTACACACTTGTGAGCGCTTTTTTACTTGTATTTTCTTGTTTTGCACTAATTTCCCATAAACTTTTTATTAAAACTAAAACTTTTTAAATGTTAAATAGGGTTTTTAGCATTTCCTGTGGCGTTATATTTTATGTACAAATTTATTTCATTAATTTTGTTGCAACTTAGATAATTATATTGTGCAGATAATAAATAAAAAGTGATTTGCAAAAGACTTTTTCCACTAAAACGATAAGAGTTGGGAAAGCAACTTCATTGTTTGCTCATACAAGACTGAATGAAGCAACCAACTTGCATGAGAGATATTCATGAATTTAGTATTAAACAAAAGACTTGAGCAACAAACTTATTTTCTATGTGGTTGTATAACTTTTCCGCAGGATGATTTTCGCAACAATTTAGTTGAAGCACAAAAATCAGACAACCCCGATGACTCTTTGGAAGATGGCCACCTATTGCTGGCAGCCAATGTAAGTATCCAAGAGGGCTTATAAAAAACCAATCACAGATGCAAATTTGTAGCTAACAAAAGGCTGGGGTGTACACTGTCTTTTGCAACAGACATCGTTTGAAATTTTTAATTATTAAAAAAAAATGTTTAATATAAATTGAAAATATGTATTTCTTCCAAGAAAGAATGTTATTGAAACAAATAGCACGCAAGCGAAGGATGTTGTGATCTCGGCCGCGATCAATGCAACACAGACAACAGCCGCTAATGACACAACAATTCCGGCCAAACAGGAAGAGGCTTCACCGGAATTTTTCGACAACGATGATTTGCCACCGCTTGGTGGTGGCGGCGGTCTAGTGGGCATTATAACCAGTTTAAGTGGAGTAAGTAGCAGAGCGGAAAGCTGCTGATCTATTAATTATTTAAAAGGTTTAATTTTGTCTAAACGTTTTTGGCAACAGGGAGAAGGTGGCTCAGATATTGGCGCTCTAATTGGTGCTTTAACCGGCGTTATATCGCAAATATTTGGCGTAATTATAAACGATAAAAATACATATTTTCGATTTGTGTGTGATTCATATTCGATTTCATTTCAGCCCGGGGGTTTGGATATAGAAAGTTTAATTGCCTCAGCAACTGCTCTGATTTCGGGCCTGTTAGCGGTGGGGATACGGTTTTTAATAATTTCGATTTTTAATGTTGAATTAATTTATTTTTTATTTTTTTTTTTGTGTGTTTTTCAATAGGGAGACAAGAATTTTGGCACTGTTTTGGGCATTTATGTGGGCACAGCGTTTGACGGGCTTTCTGGTGGCGGAGGAGCGGTAAGACTTTGATAAAAATAAACTTGGCGTGGAAAAATATTAAATATTTCATTAATTTATTTCAAGATAAACAACGGCCAATTTATAGGCAATTTCTTGGGAACTGTAGTGGCTTCTTTGAGCGCTGTAATTATTTCTTTTTTATATTTTAATTTCTTTGTTTGTTTGAAGTACTTTCAGTTGTTATTGTGTTAGCGGCAATTTATACCCCAACCTTTCTTTTCGTCAGACCTGAATTGGTTATGAAAATAATAACATTTTATTTATATATTCTTTTTTAAGGACCCCGAAGAGGACGATGTTCCTCCCAGGCCTCTGATATTCTTCAAAAATTTTATTAGCAGTTTTATAGAGGCCAAAAATCGACCGCTCGACGATGAAGAGTCAGCCGAACGTAGAGAGAGAAGGGAAAACGATCATAAAGGCGGATCGGATTCAGTTGCTTTCATTAAACACATCGTGTCAAATATTGTGGGCGGCATAGTCAGTATTATATTGAACGCGTCCTTGGGAGCATCTGGTGGTGCTTCGCAAGCCTCGCAATCTGTATTTGCCGGCAGCTCATCGGGCCATAAGCCGCCAGAAACAGATGCCAAAGAATGATGCGTCAGCGTTTTAATTTATCAGCTAAATCAGTTCCAATTAAGTTATTTATATAAGACAACTTTTTATATGTTTGTATTTAAATAAAATTTAAATAAATTTTAATACTTTTATATGGCGTTTTCTTTTCTAGAAAATATGTAAAATTTTCGCGCTTATTTTCTAAAAAGTGACGGTTTGCAAAAGTTTTAAAACAGAAATTATTTTTCGTGAGGGATGTTGGAGTCATTTCTATTAAATTCCTTATTTTGAAATGGCAAAAAAGTGTGGAAAATGTTGCATTATTTTTTAGAAAAGAAATCGACATTATTTTTTAAATACGCCAGAAAAGGTGACAAAATTTTTGCAGACCCTGAAGTTTAACTGAATGCTGATTATATTTTTTGCTGAAAAGTTTGTTGTTCAGAAGAATTAAATTCTCTCTTTTCTTATCAATATTTTCTGAAAAAGGACAGAAAATCATAAGAAATTTATTACACGAGACAAAACTTCAAAATTTATTAAAAACAGCCAAAGATTTTTATGTATAAATTTTATTATTTAAAAGTTTTATTACGATGGCCGAGTCGTCTACTTTTCAAACATGTTTTCAAGAGGAATTTGGAACGTGGTTTTTTCAAACGAAAAAAAAACATTAACAAATCGCTATTAAACATAAAACTTGATATATAGACTTAACATTTTGTATTAAATCCACATCATAAAGTTATGCAACTTTGTATCAAAAATCAAAAAGAAGCAGCAGCAGCAGCAACAAAAAAATATATAAAAATTAAGTTCATACCACACATTTTGTGTTTAAAAATTTCGTACGCTTTTAATAATGTTTGAAGTCAACGCCAACTCTTCACCCGGCACATACTTTAAATAAACGGAGTTATCATCAAATTTTAATGTTAATAGAAAAACTATAAAAATATTTCTTTAAATATCTACATATTTACAACAAAGAAACATAATACAAAAACCCCCTGCCAGTTGTCGAACAACTTTATTATTTCAAATTAAATAAATCTAGAGCAAAATCATAAAAGTTGAATGAACTAAACAAATCCAATTTGTATTTTCATATGAAATATCCGCCTCAGACAATCGTTTTAAAAGCTTTAAACATAAATTGAAAATTTATTAGAAGCAAGAAAAAAAAAACAAAAACAAGCACCTAAACCATTGTGTCTGAGTAAACACTGTACAACAAGGCACACACAAACACACATGAATTTTTATGAAAATAATCAAAGCAAAAGATTAATGTTGAATGGATACAATTTGCAATGAAATATTAACTTGAGTCCATTTCGCAATTTATTTCTTTGACACTCCTCTTAAAAGCATTCAACTTGTGGTACGACTGCAGTTGGATATAATTTTTTAACCGGTCATTATAACCAGATCAGTTTCAAAAGTCATTATCTGCACGTTAAGGTTCCAGTGGACGGAGTTTTCAATACGTTTTAATAAACGATTAAAAATGAATTCACTAATTTTTTAAACAATCAACTATAAAATAAATATTTCTTATTAGCCAGGACTGGATAACAAAAACCTTTCAAAAAGAAGTACTTATCCGAAAAAGGAGGTGAATTCGGATATTAAGAATTTTACTTGATTTGTTGTTTGTTGTTACAATTTTTTATTTTCAACTTCTTAATATTTATTGTATGTACTCATGAAGCAACAGTGGAAAACCACTGGCATTGATTGTTACAGCTCATAGATAAATTGCAGCAAGAGCCATAATTTAAACTTCAACTTTTAGCGAATGTTTAGTCAAGTTTATAATAATAAAAAATAATATCTAAAACTTTTAGAATGTTGCACATTTTCAGTTCAATATCTGTTGTATTTTACTGTAAAACGAAACGATCAGGAGACCCCTTTTCTGAAGAACAAATATGAATTTTTGCAAATCATTAATTAACAGATATTTTTTCTTTTACTAAAAATTATTTTTAATAGTATTTTTGAAAAACAGAGACTGTAATTTTGTTTTCTAAAATAAAAAATATAAAATGTTGTTAATTTTTCAACTGAAATGTTTGTTTAATATTTAAAATAATTTTACATGAATTAATTTTTTGAAACTAAATTCTGAAAAGGCATGTATTTAAAGGTACAGAGTTTTTTTAATTAATTCATCTATTTTCTAAAATTTTTGTGTTTTTAACACTTAATGATTTTTTTCTTTATATTTATTATTTATATTGGCTCTTTCGCCAGCCATCAAATAATCTTCAGGAAACTATTTGTAGTTGTCAAAGGTACTTGTTCGAAAGGTAGTTTGTAAAAGTAAACTTTTAAAAAAGTACTGTTTTTAAAAACACTATTTGCAAAAGTACTATTTTAATTAGTACTTCAAATAGTACATTAAATAAACTTCCAGAAAGTATTTGTATATTTTATACTTTTTAAGGTACTTGTTTGAAAGGTAGTTTGTAAAAAAGCACTTTTACAAAAGTACTGTTTTCAAAAACACTATTTTCAAATGTACTATTTCAAATAGTCTTCAGGAAACTATTTGTAGTTGCCAAATATTTTATACTTTTCAAAGCGATTAATTTGAAAGGTAGTTTGTAAATATATACTTTTAAAAATGGACTATTTCCAAAAGTACTATTCCAAATAGTACTTCAAATAGTACATTAAATAGTCTTCAGAAAACTATTTGTAGTTGTCAAATACTTTATACTTTTCAAAGCTACTTGTTCGAATGTAGTTTGTAAAAATATACTTTTAGAAAAGTACTATTTTCAATAATATTATCTTAAAAATTACTATTTCAAATGGTCCATTAAATAATCTTCAGGAAACTATTTGTAGTTGTCAAATATTTTATACTTTTCAAAGCTACTTGTTCGAATGTAGTTTGTAAAAATATACTTTTAGAAAGTACTATTTTCAAAAATACTATCTTAAAAATTAATATTTCAAATGGTACGTTAAAAAGACCATTAAATAGTCTTCAGGAAACTATTTGTAGTTGTCAAATATTTCATACATTTCAGAGGTACTTTTTTAAAAGGTAGTTTGTTAGAACACACTTTTTAAAAAGTTCCATTTTCAAAAAAACTATTTTCAAAAGTACTATTTTAAATAGTACTTCAAATAGTACATTAAATACTCTTCAGGAAACTATTTGTATATTTTATACTTTTTAAGGTACTTGTTTGAAAGATAGTTTGTAAAAAATTTACAAAAGTACTATTTTCAAATATACTATCTTCAAAAATACTATTTCAAATGGTACTTCAAATAGTCCATTAAAGAGTCTTCAGGAAACTATTTGAATATTTTATACTTTTTAATGTACTTATTCGAAAGGTAGTTTGTAAAAATATTCTTTTACAAAAGTACTATTTTCAAATATACTATCTTCAAAAGCACTATTTGAAATAGTACTTCAAATAGTACATTAAATAGTCTTCAGGAAACTATTTGTAGTTGTCAAATACTTTATACTTTTCAAAGGTACTTTTTTAAAAGGTAGTTTGTTAGAACACACTTTTTAAAAAGTACCATTTTCAAAAGTACTATTTTCAAAAGTACTATTTCAAATAGTACTTCAAATAGTACATTAATTAGTCTTCAGGAAACTATTTGTATATTTTATACTTTTTAAGGTATTTGTTTGAAAGATAGTTTGTAAAAATATCCTTTTACAAAAGTACTATTTTCAAATATACTATCTTCAAAAATACTATTTCAAATGGTACTTCAAATAGTCCATTAAAGAGTCTTCAGGAATCTACTTGTAGTTGTCAAATATTTTATACTTTTCAAAGTACTTGTTTTAAAGGTAGTTTGTAAAAATATACTTTTACAAAAGTACTGTTTTCAGATATACTATCTTCAAAAGTACTATTTCAAATAGTACTTCAAATAGTACATTAAATAGTCTTCAGGAAAACAAATAGTTTCCTGAAAATAGTTTAGGAAACTATTTGTAGTTGTCAAATATACTTTTAAAAAAGTACTATTTTCAAAAGTACTATCTTCAAAAGCACTATTTTAAATAATACCTACTCAAAAACTATATTTCAACTAAATTAAATATGTTTATTTAGGATCATCTCACTAATGACCGGTAGTTCATAGTTTTCTTTGTCTGTAGGGGTAGGGTATTTTTGAGTAAGTAAATAGTCCGTTTTGAAAACGTGTCTTTTAATAAATAGTTTCATAAAAGTATTTGTTTTAAATGTGCGTTATTAAGAAGAACCTCTTAAAATCTACCTTTCCAAATAGTGTCAAGAGCAACCGTTCAAAATTGATTGAACATGAATCAGTTAAATATGTTTATTGAGGATAATCTCACTAATGAGCGGTGGTTGGTGGTTTTCTTTGTCTTTTAGGGTTAGGGAATTTTTGAGTTTCAGTTCTTTGTTAGCGATGAGACATCGGTAAACAGGTGTGTTAAATAAACATCAATTTCTTGCATTTTCATTTACCTGTTCGTTTTCAGACGTCTATGAGCTGCAGTTTTAGATAAGCAAACAATATTTCGGTTTTCCCTCAGATATAAAGAATAAAGAGCTCAACTTAAAAGTGATAAGAATATTTTCCTGGCATCAAAAATTTGGTATATAAAAAGATGCATTTTTAAAAAAGTGGTAGTCATAAAAATTTGTTTGAGCAATAAAAAGTAACTTTCAAAGCAGTTCCTTTAAGGAATTTTTATTTAAGAAAATACCTTTAAAATAACTACATTTTAAAATAAAGCACATTTTTAAAAAGTGCTCTTTGAAAAGTATGTTTTGAAAACGTATCTTTTAAAACGGAGTTTCCAAAGAGTATTTGTTTCAACTGTACGTTAGTAAGAAGAACTTCTTAAAATAGTGTCTTTCAATAAACACACTTTTAAGAGCAACCGTTCAAAATTTATTGATCCTCAATCAATAAAATATGTTTATTTAGGATAATCTCATTAATGAGCGGTGGTTGGTAGTTTTCTTTGTCTGTTAGGGGTGGGAAATTTTTGAGTTTCAGTTAATCGGTAAGCTGTTGTGTTAAATAAACACTCTGTTCCTTGGATTTCATTTACCTGTTCGTTTTAAGCCGTCTATAAGCAGTAGTTTTAGATACGCAAACAATAATTTGGTTTTTCCTTAACTATAAGATATTTCAAAATTCTCATATTATATATAATCTCGATTTAAGACAGATTAGAATATTCTTCTGGCAGCAAAAATTTGGTATATAAGCAGATGTATATTTAGAAAAATGGTAGTAATAAATTTATGTTGCAGCATTAAACAGTAACTTTCGAAGCAGTTCCGTTAAAGAAACTTATTTTAAAAAAAATAATATCTCTAAAGTAAGTACATTTTAAGAAAAGTGCTCTTAGAAAAATACGTTTGGGAAAAGTATCTTCTAAAAAGAAAGTACGTTAGTGAAAATACCTTTTTAAGAACTACTTTTTTAAAAAGGACTTATTCTTTCAAAGAAGTACTTGTAAAAAAATTATTTATTTAAAAAGAACATTTTAAAAAGGGTTTTTTTTAAGTTTCTTCAAAAAAGTTCATACCTTCCGCAAAAGTAATTTTCAATTAAGTTTATGTTTGTGAATGTATTGCAGAAATACCTCTTAAGAGACACTTGTTAAAATAGTATCTGATGAAAAAATACGTTTTGAAAAAATATCATTGAAGAAAGTGCATGTCAAGAAAGGACGTTTAAAAGGAACAGTTTTGAATATAATTTCTTA
This sequence comes from Linnaemya vulpina, assembly GCA_963675445.1. Lineage (NCBI taxonomy): Eukaryota > Metazoa > Arthropoda > Insecta > Diptera > Tachinidae > Linnaemya > Linnaemya vulpina. The sequence continues at coordinate 31,335,349 of OY776280.1, forward strand.
AGAAGTTTTTTTAACGAAATAATTTTCGAGTAAGTAAATGTATGTGTATGTATTGCAAAAGTAGCCCTTAACAGAGACTTCTTAAAATAGTTTCTGTTGAAAAAGTACGCTGTAAAAAGGTACGATGTTAATTGTCTTTAAGAATACATTTAAAAAAAAGCAGTTGAAAAAGTATCTTATAAAAAGTATTTTTTAGAAAGTACTTTTAAGAAAGTGGGTTTTGAAAAAGTATTTGGAAAAAGTACTTGAAAGAACTGACGTTTCAGAAGATACGTTTTGAAAAACCTCATAATGCCAGGAAAACAGTCTTAACAGTTTTAAATTGAGCTATTATTTCCTTATAACTGAAGGATATAGTTTGCTTATCTAAAACTACAGCTTATAAACGTCTTAAAACGAACAGGTAAATGAAACCCAGAGTGTTGATTTAACACAACAGTGTACTGATGTTTCATCGCTAACAAAGAAACTCAAAAATTCCCTACCCCAAAAGACAAAGAAAACCACTAAACACCGCTCATTAATGAGATTATCCTCAATAGACATATTTAACTGATTGACGATCAATCAGTTTTGAACAGGTACTCTTAAATAAGTATTTTCTGAAAGACCATCTTTGAAATTGTGGTTTTTAAAAGGTTCTTCTTAATAAAGTACACTTAACACAAATACTTTTTTGAAACTCTTTATTAAAAGAGACGTTTTCAAAACGGACTTTTAAAAGAAGACTTTTTGAAAACCTGCTTTTTTGGTACTTTTTAAAAACGTGTTATTATATATATATATATATTTATATATATATATATAAAATTTTTGAAATATACTTTTAAAAAAATAATTTGTTCAAAGTTAATTTTTTTTTAAATGTACTTTTTTTAAATTATCTTTTGGAAAGGTACATACTTTTTAAAAGGTACTTTTTTAAAAGGTCCTTTTTAAAAAGGTACTTTTTTAAAACGAACTTTAATAGAAGGCAGTTTTTAAGGGTTAGTTTTTTCAAAGATTCCCTTTTAAAAGGTACTTTTTTAGATAGTACTTTTTAAAATGTATTTTTTGAGAAGCTACTTTTCTAAAAGGCGCTTTATTAATAGATTCTTTTCTGAAATGTCCTTTTTTTAAAGAAAAAATAGTACCTTTTAAAAGGCGCTTTTTAAAAGGTACTTTGTAAAACTTTTTAAGATGTTTTTAATGGTACTTTTCAAAAGATATTAATTTTAAAAGGTACTTTTTAATAAGTATTTTTTAATAGGTACTTTTTCAAAAGATCAGTTTTTAAAAGGCACTTTTTAAAAGGTACTATTTTAAAAGGTACTTTTTAAAACTATTTTTTGAAAAGCTTCTTGTCTACAAGGCGCTTTTTTAATAGGTTCTTTTTTGAAATGTACTTTTTTGAAAAGATGCACTCTTAAAATATAAACTTTTTTTAAAGATGCTTTTTGAAACTTTTAAAAGGTAAAACGTTTTAAAGGTACTTTTCAAAAGATATTTATTTTAAGAGGTACTTTTTAAAAAGGGTAATTTTTAAAAAGGTAATTTTTGAAATAAAGATTTATATTTTTTGAAGCAAGTTCTTTAATAGTTAATATTTTCAAATATTTCTTCCAAAAGATACTCTTTTAAAAAGGAGGGTATTTTAATGGTTTTGCTTTCAAAATGTATTCTCTTTAAGGATAACCTTTTAAAAAGTTTTTTCAAAATGAACGTTTCTATGAGACGTTTTTCAAAAACAGTTTATGTTGAAACCGATTTGACTTTATGAGAATTTTTTTTTTTTTTTTGTCGAAAATGCAACTATAGCTTAAGATTTTACACTCTTAATTATCTATTTAATAAAAAATTTTTAAGAACGTCTCTTATTTTACCTTTTAAATAGAAGCTTTTCTCATGCGCTTTTAGGGAAGCATACTTTATTACAAATTCACATATTTCGAAAGCAATTTTTTACGGTTATTTTTTTTTTAATGAAGCATTAAAGACTGTACCTTCTAGGACAATGTTTATTAATATATTTTCCACTTCAAAAAATAAAAAACATATTGAAGTTAATACAAATGAAAGCATTATGAATTAATGATTAAGCAAAATTGCAGAAAGAAAGAGATAATCAAATCAAATCAACGTTGTTGCGATATTATTATCGCACATAAAAGTCGATTATGAAATTGAAGTTTGCAAACAACGAAAAAGAAAAAGGGAACGAATATTAAATTTAAAAAAAAAAACTGCAAAATAATATACGACGTCATGTTACGAAACTCGCTCACGGGGATTATTAATTATATTCACAAGTCATAATAAATTTAGTCAAAGAAATCCTAGACTCATTATGATGGAAAGTGAACTGGTGGTTTATTTTCTATTTTTATATTCAAATTATTAAGAGATAGTTAATTTCATAATATTTGTGGAGCAGCATATTTAATAAATTTAATTTGTTAAAATTATAAAAACGAATTGTACCTCAAACAAAACACAAAATTTAATTATTTTGTTTATTGATTAAGCAAATAAACACAATTAAAACTATTTTGAAAGCATGTCTAAAGTGCGGTCTAACAATTCTAAGTTTTGCAAGTGGCGCAAAAAATCTATAATTCTTTTCAATGGTTTTTTAAGTTCTATATGACAGCTCAAGATATAATTGTGAATATGATAAAGCAATTTTCAATGCTTTAATAACAAAATTATTGAAAAATAATCACGCGAGCTTTAGTTGTTTGTATTAAAGCAGTTCAAAAGTTAATGTTAATGTTTTTTTTTTTTTTTTTTCTTTAAATAATAAAAACAAGGTTGCTGCAAGAGGAGAAACCGATTGTGTTTAAAAGAATTGTACTCGCAGACTACAAAGTTAATTTGACACATTAAATACCGGATTTAAATAAAACCTGAGATTTGCTCGTTTTAAATTTTTTTCCTTTATTTTCAGCACAACATGTTATTATTTTTATAAGAGAGCTATTTAAAAAACACTGTAGGCGCAGTTTAAAAAACAAACTTTAACCAAATCTTAGTCATTGAACTAAAGACACGAACTAGAAAATTCGTGTAAAAAGAAATCATATTTCGCACACACACACTCGCCGTTGCAATTGTTAACAAGAACTTGTTGCAGTGAAATAAAAGTTAGAATTATTAAAAATAAAGATAAAAAATAAACTAGAAAAGCAACCGGTTTTTTGCAACAATTTCAATTTAAGTAATTTTGCCAATTTTACTAATCGCATTAGTCATGATCGTCAAAATCAATCAGGCCCCATCATGCATGTCAATCGCATTATTTGCGATTAAGAACACTTTGTAATTTTGCAATAAAAATCATATTTAACTTTGGAAAATGAGTTAATGATTGCAATTTTAAAACGAACTTTTTAGCTTCTTTAAATATTCAAATCAGTCAGCTGGAGTACGTCCTTAAAACATTAATTTTAGTTATATTTTTAATAGAAACTCATGAGAAGCAAAATTGTTTTATAAAACACTGGACTTTTTTAAAGAAGGATTTAATTTTGTAGAATTTAATTTTGTGAGCTGATACTTAGTTGTTCAAGTGTTAAAATTTAAAAAGAAAGCAAAGAAATGTATTTGCATAAAAATAGATGAATTCGTTTAGTGCTCGTTTTTAGTTGCACTTCTTTTGAAAGTTTAATTCCAGTTCAATTCTTAGTTCTTAATTAAATCTGCTGCTGCATATGGCATTCAAATTCCATGGTATTAGCAAACGTTTTAATTACAATTATAGAGAATAATTTGATTTTAAACCTCTTTAATTTTAATTATAGGCTGATTCTTTTTTCCCAAAGTCTTACTAAAAAATTCAAAGTGATCAATTGAGGGGTTTTAACTCTACAATTAGAGTCAAAAAGCCAACCAGTTGTAGAACAAAAACGTAAGGAAATAAAAAAGGAATAGTGATCAGTGAGTTCTTGTTACGACTTTGATATTTGTGTTAAAGCTTCTCATTTATCAAAGTGGAAGTTTGAAATAAATATCTTTGGTTATTCTAAGAAATGTTAACTAAAGGTTTCCTGATGATCTGCATTAGCCCCAGTGAACAACCTCTCAATTGATCACTTTGAATTTTTTAGTAAAATTTTTGGGAAAAAAGAACCAGCACATAATTAAAATTAAAGAGGTTTAAAATCAAATTATTCTCATCTTTCTCGACAATGTTCGAAATTTAACTTCACACATCTCCGAAATGTTCTCAATCCCATTGCGAAGATGATGAGGCCAACTTTAAATACCCGTATCAGCAAATTTTTGTAAAAAAAAAATAAATATTGCAAAACTTATTTGAGGACAGAAACCATGGATTGAAATACAAATTTATTGAGCTAAATTTGAAACCATAAAAAATCTGCACAAGCCAATACAACAACAACAACAACAAACAAACACTCCGTCTTAAGGTGAAGGTTAATGTGGCCAAAACTTCGCACCGTAAGTGTTGATACACAAACAGCAGCAAATAATTATTTAAAAATCAGTTTACCTTTTTTGTGTTGAGCTTCACCTACTGAAATACTATTCAAAACTCTTGTCGCTATTTAAAGATTCAAAGTTTTTCATTCGTGTTATTCTTTTTATTGATGTAAATTAAACTTTTTTGTTTTTGATTTTGCTAATTTGCACAACTTTTAGTAGTTTATGCCACTTAAAATCAAGTCATTTAAATAATCACCCCAACAATCAAATCAAAAGTTGTATTATTATCATTTCCATTTTTTTTTTTAGTTTTTAGTTTTTGCTTTGTTTTACTGCGGCTGCTGCACACGTTCATTGTGAATTGATATCTTTATTGCGTTTTGCCATGGCTGAAACTGTTGTCGGTGCTCATGGCAATTTTTACTTTTTTTTTTTTTTGCTAATTCGGTGCCGGGCTTCTGTTGCGATTGCATTGATTTTGATAGAAACATACAAAAAAGATCTCAATCACCTTAAACTATTATTTAATGCTCGTGTTAATATCACAAACACACACACACACACATCCGCACTAAAGACTACTAACGACGATGTATAAAATAAGTCTGCTGTATGTGCACCAGTTGCTCTTAACCTTTGCGAGTTTTCTTGAAAAAAGAATAATAGAGACCAGCAAAATTAAATTTTTTTTTCGTGTTCTAAGTTTTCCCAGTTAATTTGCAAGCATGTGTTTTTGAGCTTCCCATAACTATAAAATTGTTTTTTTTAACTCCTGTCTTATTTTCGATTGGCTCTATTACATAATTTGTAGGCACTCGCCATCCGTTTCTTTGATTGAATTAAAAAAGACTTGCGTGCCTTGTAAACAAAATAACCTTAAATTTTCTAAATAATTTTTTTTAAAGTCCTGTAGTTTCAAAGATATTCAGAATTCTGTAGCATTAAAAAGAATTTTTTTTAAATCACTAAAAGTCCTCGTGACAAATTGATGTTTTGGAAAAGTTATTTCACAAGTTTTTTTTTAATATAGATTTTATAAAATATTGCAAAGTTGTTAGTTTTACCCCATTTTGCCAAAATCTAGTTTTTATCAGATCTGGAGGTTTTAAGTTTCTGACTAATTTCGAGTTCTAGTGTGTGATATCAATTCACAATGTACGTGTGCAGCAACCGCAGTAGAACAAAGCAAAAACTAAAAAAACAATTTTTATGATAATAATAATAATGGTTTGTTGTGTATGTACGTGTATGTAGGTTGTGCCAAACTTAAATTTCCTGTAAATTCCAACCTACTGCATCCGATAGATTTCAAGAGACTTTACAAGAACTTTAAAAGAGGATTTTTAAGTGATTTTTTAGAATAACCTTTAAACTGTTTTTAAACCAGGTTTAAATCAGAAAATCTGTTCGTGAGATAATGTGGAAGAAAATATTTATTTCTATAGAAAAACTTCAAAATTATAACTCAAATTTTTTTTTCAGTAACTGAAAACGTCGGTATCAGTTGATTTGAAAATTAGAAACAAAAAAGAGAGTTTTAACTTGTAGAGCTCAAAAACATAAACTAAAACCGGGTAAGAGCCACGATTACTGACTTTTTCTTTCATCCATTGAACAAAAAAATTAAGATCAGGAGCTGTTGTTTCATTTAGACTTCAGGTCAAACAACTCGTGCCACAATTAATTCATTGAAGGAAACATTTGTTAATCTCACAGTTTCCCGTGAATCGGCCTCCATGATCGTGCGATTTGACGCTGTTAGACTGTCGCTAGTATGTGACGATAAGGCCCAAAACGATGGGCCAACATTCGCTGCGTTATTGCAGATATACGGTCCCATATATTGCAAACAGTCACCGGAAATTGGCCTTCCAGATTAGACTAAGTCCGAGTCAGCCATGGCGGTTATATGCCAGCAGTCATCTTTAAATTATTATGACAGAAGTTTGTGTTTTAAATGAAATGAATTTCAATTTTAAACAATTATCTCTCTTTCCATTTCAAAGATCTACACCTCCATAACAAACACCCTTTAGTTTTCAATAAATTTTTGTGTCCCTATTATTTTTCATTACATGCCTGATTATCAGATTTTGTTGCATTTTGTTGAAAATTTTAATTTCAAAGCAAAAAACTTAATGAAAGGCAACTTAATTGAGATATTAAAACAAAATTTTCAAGTCTAGATTAAAACCAAACGGTTTCATTTTAATCTGGACTTGCAAATTTTGCTTTAATATTTCAAATAGTTTCGATAATTTTTATAATGTTTTTTGCAGCTTGTGTAAACTTTTTAAAAATGTTGATACGTCATGTTGCATTTTAGGTAACGTAATACACTGCTTTTAGTCTACTAAAAAGTTTTGACACGCTTGAACAATCCTAGCAGCCGATTAGGATTAAATAAGAGCAACTGGTTACAAAATATTTCTTCGCTGATATATGAAAACTTTTTCCAATATTTTTGATGAAACGAATTAGTTTTTAAGTGACCAAAATTTACATTTTATTTAAGCATTATTTGAGTTGAAATTATTTGTTAATAGAACAATTACTGGAGACTCAACAACAGTTTTCACTGGTCAATAGTAAAAATAGTAAAATTTATAATCGTCTAAAATATCAGTTCTTTGTTTACCTGAATTGTTTAGAATTGTTCAGAGATTTCCTTACCTGTAAAGAAAAAAATTATATTCAGTAAAAATAGTTTAAAACGGTTAAAATAGTAGTACAACAATCATGAAAAAATGAGACATGAATATGTTTATGTCTTAATGAATATTTCGAATAGATTTCAAATCGGTTTTCCTATATTATCTAAAAAAACCTTGGAAATTTTCAAATCTTCACTAAAATTTAACGAATATTCTTCACAAACGTCAAACTGAAATTATTGAAAAGCGATTGAGAACCTCTGCTGTAAATTAGGCAGTATTGAGGCAAGATCAGTCAGCCGCTAGACTTTAAACTGTTGCAGAGTTTTTGTGTTTGTTTTTGCACATTAAGAGCTGTACAACCAAGAAATCGTCATTAAAAAGCAACAAATACACTTGCAAATAGATTAACTTTAAGCAGACACAGTATTGAGAAATCTTGCATATAAATTATGATCATAATGATCGTCATGCCAGCCAACTAACTCATACAATATTTTGGCTTGTGTTCAACCTGGCGTATACTTGATGGAGGAGATACGCCAAGAACATGAAAACAGTGGGGAGGGGAACAAATACCATCACGCAGCCTGTAACAGCGACAGCAACAGCAACAGAAGTCAAAAGATCATGAAAAGAGGAGGAGAATTTTTAATGAAAAAAAAAAATATGAAAAAGAAAAAATTAATAATTAAACGTACACAAAATCTAAACATGACTGCAATTGAATCTAGTTTCAGTTGCAAGTGAGAATATATATTTTAATCCGCACATTATTATCATTATTTGGCTGCGTGTGTGTGTGTGTGTGTGTTGGTGAGTGCTTGCAAGTATTTGTGGCCTTAAAGTCGATAACCGAAAAACTACAGAGTCTACAGCTTGTAAACGAATGTGCTGCCTCAAAGTTGTAGTCCTTCAAAGCAAATCAACAATTGATAGTTGTTTCTTGGCAGCGCACACATTCGAGATTTGTCTCAACTGCTCTACAATTAATTTGAAGGTAAACAAAATATATGAAACGGGCAAACAAATAAAAAATATTTAATCAACGAAAAATGAGTGGACAAAATGAAATGCAAATTTGCTGGCAACAGCAGCAGCAGTACGCAACAAATAAAAGTTGAAGACAAAAAAAGGAATTATTAACCAGCAGAAACTGAAAAACAAAAACGAATTGCAAACCTCAATTGAAATGATGATTTCCAACTTCCGGTAACTAAATAATTTGCAAGTTTTCATTTCGATTGCTCAAGAGCTTTAAGTGTTTGAGTTAACATGCAATTAACAAATAATTAATTATTTTTTAGAGGATTTTTTCATCCAACCCTTTTTTTAACTGTTTCGTTTGTTTTTGATTATTTAATTTGTAACAAAAATTTCAAATCTCTTATTTGCTTAAAGGTGACTGGTATTTTTGTGAGATTTGTCAGCAGCAAAACTTTGATGATTTTTTTTTAATGTTTTGAAATATTCATAAAAGACTTGTTATTTAAAGTTTCCAGTTTGACCACAAGCATGTGCTATTAAGACACTTCAAATGTATTGCTTTTCCAAGATTATTTCACTTCATTTGATATGATAAACAAACTGGTATCAGAGTTAGTCACTGGTTAGAATTAGTGCACATTTGATTTATTTTTAATAGTGCAGATAAAAATATGTCATGACCGTATTCCCTTAAATATATTCGTGTGTTACAAACAATTCGTAAGAATTAACATTCAAATCGTTATTTTAGCATAACTTTTGTCGCTGTTCATAAATTATTTTGCTGTTAAGCAAATTGTACTCTACAATTGATTCACAGCGCAAGTATTCGAAATCAAAGTGCAGATCAAGTCTGTCAAGGGGACAGTAGACACTGATTGAGAGCGGAATGAACTTAAGAACTTTTCACAAAAATCCACGTGTCCTTGCCAACAATTTCAAGCACAATTTGTACGGCAATAAAATCATTGGGAATCTTTCCTTGACTTGACAGGTCCTCCCAATATATTGAAACACTTTTTGAGAGTTATGGGAATGGCCAAACTTTGTAAAACTGATAAAACTTTTATTTCTATTAACTGAAGGATTTATGAAAATTGTATTTTCATTGATTGAATTAATTCAGAATGCAAATATTTTAAAATGGATAAAAAGTGTTTTCTGTTAAAGAACTTTGAAATGGAATTAATTCAAAATTAATTTTTTAAATTGACTTGAAATTCACTTTATTCGAAAGACAATCTTCTGTCATAATAATTTAAATATGACAGCTGGCGTATAACCGCCATGGCTGGTTCAGAGTTAGTCTAATCTGGAAAGCAAATTTCCGGTGACTGTTTGCAATATATGGCGCCGTATATCTGCAATAACGCAGCGAATTTTGGTCCATCGTTTCGGACTTATCGTTATACACTATCGACAGTCTAACAGCGTCCAAACGCACGATCATGGTGGCAAATTCCCGGGAAACTATGAGGTTAACAAATGTTTCCTTCAATGAATTAATTGTGGCACGAGTTGTTTGACCTGTTGCAAGGTCTTAATGAAACAACAGCTCCTGATCTTCATTTCCTGCACTTGGATGAACGAAATATTTATTAATCTTGGCTTTAATGCGTTCACCATTGACTGTAACGTTCTCACCAGCTCCGTTTTTATAAAGGGTGTTTTTCATAGAGTGATAAAATGAAGCAGTCTTTATTATATAGAAAATTTTATGACATTAATGTTTAAATATGCGCGTACAAGGAGCAATCTGGAACACCAATTTTCACAAACAGTAACAGTCTAACCATCATCGTTTTTGAAGACAAGTAGGCCAATGACTCCGCCAACCTATAAAGCGCACCAAACAGTAATTTTATGTGGATGTAATGGTGTTTTGACAAAAACTTGTGGATTCTCCTCACTCCAAATGCGACAATTCTGTTTATTTATGTACGCACGCATTCAACCAAAAATGGGCTTCATCGTAAAATAACGTTTTGAATGGACGAAGTGCACGATAAGTTTGACGCAGAGAACCATTATTTTGATTAAATTTCCACAATTTGCACGCGTTGCTCTGGTGTAAGTCGATCCATAATGAAATAACAAAGCAAATTAAACAAAAAGCAACTATCAGGTATTAAATGGGCGGTCAAATAAAGCAGTGATGCCAACTCAAAGTTGTATCACTCTATAAAAAACTGTATGAAGAAGTACGGATCAATGACTTCACCATAACGCGCACCAAACGTTCCGCTTTTCACTTGAGGTTTATCATCACTTGAAATCCGGCAGTTTCATTTTTCGACTCATCGATGAGATGCAACGCTAAACAAAATTCGCTGCGAGTAGAACCATGATTTTCAAAATAGATTTTGCACAATTGGGATGCGTTGTTCAGACGCCAGTCTATTCATGTTCAAACTCAACAGCTGGCAAAATGCCCGCCAGTTGAAAAACTGTTATCAAGTCAACGTTTTATACCTCTACAGAAAACATCCTCTCTTAAGCAAATTGAATTTTTTAGCAAAGTTTTGGGGAAAAAACATCGGCACATACTTAAAATTAAAGAAGTTCAAATGGGGCAATTTTTGCTTTCACAAGGCAGTCGTATAATTAAATTTTTATTCGCTGATGTGTTGTCTCCTGACAGGGAGTCCTCCATCCAAATAGAGTAGCTGATAAACTTCGAGCTGCATTAGCAGGAATATCAGAAGTGTAACAATAATACAGTCCAACGATATCTGCTCTCTTCGTACAAAATACATTTCATAAAACTAAACTTTTTGTTAAACACTTTTATTAGAGTTTCAGTAAGAATTTAAATAATTAAATGGGTTACATTTTTGAAAAGTGTCCTTTTATCTCTATAAAAAAAGTTCGTATCAAATTCAGAAGATATATCAGACCCCAGCAGTCCAGACTTGACTTCATTAAACTATTGGAAACATGTCTTTGACTAAAGAAACTCCTCCAAACAAACTGAAACTCCATTCCCTTATAATGGATTAAGATAATATTTTCTATATCTATTCTTTAGCCACCATCTTCTTTTTAAATATTTTTGTGCTTTTACATCATTCTGCGTTTAATTACAAAATCTTGTGCCACCATCTACTCAAACAGCGCATGTGTCTTAAGTCTTTTGTTTTGTGGTAGGCAGGCAAATTTTTACAAAATACTTTTTTAATTACGTTCGTCATAATGGCCAATCTTAAAAAGGAGAAGACTAAAAATAATAATAAACAGTAAACTCTTTAAGTGTGGGCAGTTTCTATGAATGTGCTATAAATTTACAAGTTTTTATTAGTGACTTATTGGCCAATTCATGGCTGTTTCTTAGCCAATTCATAATAAATATTTTAATGAAGTTTGACAGGTTGAAAAAAATAAAAAAATAAAACTGTTGTGAAGCAAGTAAAAGGGTTTTTTCTAAGCAAAAGTAATTAAAATTAAAGGAAACTCTAGTGAAACTCAAGTGCTCGTTTGTTGCAACTTCTGTTAACACAAGGAACAACGAACAATCAACTGGTACATAGACAACGACACCAACAACAAAATGGTATTCAAAAGGCGGAAAACATTGCTGGTGGTTGTTGCCAACCGTTTTTCGTTTTTTGTTTTTTGTTTTTTCTATATTTTCCTGCATGCTTGCTGTTGTTGTTGTCTTTTTGGCGATTTTACATCACACTGAAATAAATGAAGTTGACGACGATGTTTGATGTAATAGATCATGATGATAATGACGATGATGATGTTGTTGAGGATTTTGATGTTAAGTGAGGGTAACAGAAAACAAGTTTGTTTTTATTTCTTTGCAACACACATGTTTGTGTTGTTGTTTTTTGGCTACCAAAAAAAATATATATAAAAATAAATTTAACAAAAATCCAGTTTATATATGGGTGAGTTGTAGTTTTTTTTTTAATGTTATTTTGCGTGTTAAGAAAAAAACGGTGTCAGCAGTGTCAGATAAACCAGAGTTGAGTCTTGTTTTTGTATTGAAGTAACTTTTGTTTGTAACACTTTTTATTTGCCTGTTTGAGTAAATAATTTTTACTTTCGATTTCATTCGTTTGAGTGAGTGAATGAGTGCAGGGAATTTATTTAAACGAGCTTTTCGTGCACTGAGTCAAGCTTAAACCTCAACACTCTGAGCTCAATGGGAAGCTTTCAAATTAGACTCTTCGTACGTTGTAGCGTGTTAAAACCTCCCTTTTGTTAACACTCACCCTCTTCGCACACATACACACACAGATACACTATTTAAGTAAAACTTCTTATTAATCACACGGACGTGCTGTATTCGTATACGCAAACCTGAATATGTGAGTGTGCAAATGAAACTGTGATTTTATGACTCTTGGGTTTTTCGTTTAATCAAAAATATATCTGCTTGAGCTTTAGTCTATTGTGGTGTGATAAAAATACGTTAGTAATCAATTGCAACTCCAACAGCATAGACATTTGTGGTCTACAAAAGCGCGTCTAGTCGTTGTGTTTCTTAAAAATTATAACGTGAATTTTTAACCCCCCAAAATTCACACCCAAAACGGAGGATACTCAATAAACTTATAACCGTCTACTGACAACAATAACAACAACAAAAACAAACAATATAACAATACCAACAACAACAAGACTCAACGTTTCTACTAAAAATGTACGTGTTAGTTTAATTAAACTAAAGAAACTATTGATAAAGAAATATATTATTGATTCATAAATATTATTTGGAGGTTTAAAAGCAAGAAAACCGAAAATCAAAAAACCAGCAAACCAAATTGAAACTGCCAAATCATTTACTTAAACGCTGAATGCATATAAAATCATGACATGAAAAATAATCTCATCAAAGAAATAAATAAAGAAAAAAACAAGCAAAAAAGCTTTAAGAAATTTTGCAAAATTTAATCAAATAATAAGTTGCAGCTCTTGCACTAACGATCGTTTTATTTGTACAAAATGAAAGAGCCAAAATCAGTGGTGTGCGATTTGTATGTCTTAATAATACTTTTCGGGGTTGTGTAATTTTACTGAAATTGTATTCTACTGAAACTGATGGAAGCAATTTTTCTTCGAAGCAAAAACTTTTATTTAAAAAAAAAGATTAATGATGTAGAGAAAAAGATTTATTAACAAACTAAAACACTTTAAAAAATTTACTAGAAACTTAAGCAACTTTTCTCAAAAATTGTCTTACTAACTGGCTTAGAAATTTGTAATAAAAATCGTTTTAATTTAAAAAAAAAAAAAAGATATATAATTTAAAACACATTCTAAAAACTTCGGCACTTAAAACACTTATTTCAAATGATTTTTCTCATGAAATTATTGGCAGAAAACGTGGACTTGTTTTGTCGAGAAATTGTAGATATTAAAGAAATCAAATATTTTTGTTGTTGCTTTTCGTGATTTCACCATTTCCCTCCATCACAATTCGTTTATCATTTCTGTGATTCACTGATCCACCGATTAACTTAATTAATCCATTTCAAATGAATAACTTTTTAATTAATTCACTTTCAACATTGAATCTGAGTCTTCAAGGCGACAGTTTAGCAATTTAATTGGTCCAATTAAATCTGAGTAATTAAAATGTGTTCCCTACCCTACTGCACTACCTGACACGTTACTAGTCTACCAGTTTAATAGTTTCAATCATGCAGATGTTTCTTTATAGTTTCTAAATATGTCATATATGATTTCATTTAAAAACCAATTTAAAATTTTAGTGAATCTAAAATCCATTTAGTTTAAAAGTTTCCAAAACACTGTGATTTGAAATTGCTTTAATATTTTTACTAATTTTCAATTATCAATAGGAAATTTTTTAGGGTTGAAGTAAATCTTTATTTGAAACCTTTTAAATTTTTTTCGGCAAAGAAAAAAAGTCGATAAGATTATTCGTTCTTAAAGTTGAACATATTTTCTCTTATTCGTTACGCATTAAATTTTAAGAAAAAATTCTCTCTTTCCAATAGACGTTGAGAAATCATAGAAACTTCTTAACGTTTATATATAATCGCAACAGAAATATTTTTTTGTGGTTTTTAGAAAAAACTATTTTTATTGGGCAAGTCTGTATGAAAAAACCTTTCGAATGAAATATTTTTCATCAAAGTTGGCAGTCGATAAGGTTTTTAAAAGTGTACCACAAAACTGTGCGATGTTTTGATATAAAAAAATTTACAATGTATGGCCTGTGACAAACCTGCAGCTAAAACTGAGTACTTTTTCTTTTTGATGCTCAGAATTGATGATCAGAATTATTTTCTATAACTAGAAACAGCTTTAAGCAGGATTAAGTTTTCTTAGGCTGGATTTTTCAGATCCCAGTTAAAATAGTTTTAGTTAGCCTGCAAATAGATTAATGCCACTGTTACCAAGTTTGTATATTAAGTTTAAAAAAGTAAACTGTTCCCTCAAAAACTGTTTATACAATTTTGTTAACGGCTGCATTAATCTTTTCGCAGATTAACTAAACCTAATTTAACTGAGATCGGGAAGCCCACCCTAAAAAAACAAAATCCAGGGCCCAAATTACCGCATTCGATGTCGATCGAAATTTCAATACAATTTCTATACAAATTTCGATCGATATCGACTGCCATCAAGATTTGCCCACAGATTTAAACTGTTCTTCATGAGACATAATAAAACTCTAGGGTTTTAGGGTCGCAGCATCAACAGTAAAGTGCTCAAAATTATCTGCAAGATGGTTAGAGGTCAGACAATATAAATCTTATATATCAATACATCACACATATTTGTGGTACACTTTTAAAAATCTTATCGTTTACCAATTTTGATGAAAAATATTTCGTTCGAAAGGTTTTGTTGTGCAGCCATGCCCAGTAAAAATAGTTTTTCCAAAAAGTATAACAAAATCTTTCTGTTGCCTGTATATATAAACGATCAAAAGTTTATATATAATTTTTTAACTTCACCTAGAAAGAGAGAATTTTTTAAATCTTTTTTTTTTCTCTTCTAAAATATGTTGTGTAACGAATAAGAAAACATATAAAAAAGCATTTGTAATTTTTTTCACATCTCAAATTTGAAGAAAGAGCCCCACAAAAAATTATCGTGTGTCGAAAGGCCCAAACTGTAGATAATTTCACTTTTACAGGAAAACATAAAAGTGAAGTAGAAACTTTAATCGTCATTATAATGAATTACTAGTAAGAACGTTATTTTTAGTTTTTAAGACCAGATGTAGTAGTTCGATGATGTTTGAATCACTCATAACAATTAGGACCTTTTTCGAGAGACCAACGATATATGGATATATATTTGCAAGAAATATTTACAAGCCCTTCATAATATAACAACTTTTCATTTTATCGTTGTAATTCTAATATTCATATTAAGTTTCTCTGAAAGGCTGAAACGACAACTACCTAAACAGGGGGAAGACATAAGAAATACATAGGAATACAGCAGTTGGAAGGTGATATTCTCTCGAAAGTTCTGCAGTGCGATTTGCACTTTAAACTTCTTGCTTCATTTTCATTGAGGGACGAATTTCTTCATAAAAGCTTGCGAGCTATTGAGGTCATAAAAGCACTTATTTTTCCAAATACTTTCAAACTCATCTAACAAGTTTTCCTTATTTTAGTGTAAAACTTTTCAGTCAAACAAAATCCTTCAAACCGGGAGAATCTACAATGACTACTGCGACTACTGGCGCACAGAATTCATTAGGTTGAAAGAGTCTGATTAATTAATATCATGCCCTTTTGATTTCAAAGAATTTCATTATAATTTTTATAAAAAGTGAAATACTCGATCGCTGATATTTATAAACAAATATTTATTGAATAATTTGAAAAACAAGTTGCAAACAAATATTGGCCCCACACAAATAACCGATCAAATAAATAAATAGAATTTGCATTTCTAAACAACAGCCGCCGCAAAAGCCGTTTACAAAGCGAAGGTCAAAAGGAAATTTACATACAAGTTAAAGTGTAAATGCAATGCCAACGTTAGACTTTTTTTTCTTTATTTACATTTTCAATAAACTTGTGCATGAACTAAAACAAGGGCTATTAATTAACTACCATCTCTGAAAGAACTTACTTGTATGTGTGTGTGTGTGTGTGTGTACATTTTGGCTATTCGGCACGTGTCTGAAACATGACTTTAATTTGTCATCTGCAATCGGGTTCTGTAGCGTTGAATTGAATTTTCAATATTAATACATGCTCGCACACACACATAACACACATACATGCATGGTGACACCCTGCCGACATTAGTCTTGAACGATTTTGAGAACCCGATTTTGGCAAAACGGGGTAAAAACAAAAACCTCTCGATGTTTGAATATATTCAATTTTCTTAGCGAGAAGTTAAAAAGTATCGCCAATTATTTTGTGATTTTTTTTTGTTCCTCAGAAAATAACAGTTATTCTTGAGTTTTGTTTTGCGATCAGAAAATAACAATTATTTCTTGACTTTTATTTTACGCTTAGAGAGTAAATATTATTTTTTTAACTTTTATTTTTCAATCCGAAAATAAAATATTATTTCTCAAAATAAAAGTTATTTCGGTGAGATAGTAAAAATTATTTCTGGATTTTTATTTATTCTTCTCAAAATAATATAAATTTTTTGAATCATCCAAAAATTGTTTGCTAAAGTTAACATATTCCGATCGCCATATTCCCTGTGGAAACTCTTGTTGTATAAATTTAAGAATAAAAGTTATTTTCAGCTTAAATATTACTTGTTTTGTAGGCGAAAGCACTAAAATCAGGAAATAACTTCTATTTTCTAATGCTTATATGAAAATAAAATAGGAGCAAATAAAACTCGAAAAATAACTGTTATCTTCAGATCGAAAAGCAAAACTCAAGTTATAACTTTTATTTTTAACGGTTCAAAAAATAACTTATTTTTTCAACGAACAAATAAAAACTGAACAGCTTTTGTTTAGTAATCGAAACATGAAAGTTGAGAAACAACTATTATTTTCTCTGGATCAAATAATAATCAAGAAATAAATTTTATTTTCGGAGGAACAAGAATATGTAAAAAACTAACTTTTATTTTCTGATCGGAAACTGAAAGTAAAGAAATAACTTTTATTTTCTCTGGATCAAATGAAAATAAAAAAACTGGTATTTTTCTTTACTGATCGAAACATTTTAATTTCTCAGTATTTAATTAAAGTCAAATGAATTAATAAAAATATGCAAAATAACTTTTATTTTTTGATGGAAAATAAATGTCAAGAAATAACATCTGCTTTCTATGGATCATATAAAAATCAAAAAACAACTTTTATTTTTCCAAAAAATTTAATAGCTTTTCTTTACTGATCGAACCATAAAAGTCAGGAAATAACTTTTATTTTCTCTGAATCAAATAAAAATCAAGAATAACTTTTATTTTCTCTGGATTAAATAAAAATAAATAAAGTAACTTTTACTTTTTCTTTACTGATCGAAATATAAAAGTCAAGATATAACTTTCGTTTTCTCAGGATTAAATCAAAATCAAAAATATAATGAAAAATATGCAAAATAACTTGTTTTCTGATTGAAACATAGAGTATAAAAAATAACTTTTATTTACTTCCGAATAAATAGTAATCAAGACACGACTTTTATTTTTTGAAGAACAAAGCAAAATTAAAAATTAGTTTTCTTTTATTTTATAGCCGAAAAATAAGCATCAGGAAACATTTTTCATTAATAGAGGAATAAATAAAAATTGAGAAATAACTTTTATTTTCTACTTTCTGAGCGAAAAATAACACTCTACAATTAATGACTCAAATGGAATTTTAAAACTATTTAATTTTCTAAGCAAAACAAGTAAAATTAAGAAATTACTTTTACTTTCTGACTGAAAATCAGGATACAACTTTTATTTTCTGATGAAGAGAAAAAAAATTAACAGATTTTGTCTTTTTCTGATCGAAAAATTAAAGTTGAGAAATAACTTTTATTTTTTCTGGATCAAATAAAGATCTAGAAATAACAATTATTTTATTTTTTGAAGAAGAAATAAAAATTGAAAAGTAATTATATTTTTCGAATCGAAAAATAAAATTTAAAGCAAAAAATAACTGTTATTTTCCAAGCGTAAAATAAAACTCAGTAATTTTTGAAATTAAACTTTAAACAGTTACAATTCCATTGATTTTCTCTGGATCTAATAAAAATCAAGAAATAACTTTAGTTTTCGGATCGAAAAATAGAAATGAATACATAACTTTAATTTTCTAAGAAATAAATAAAGACTTAAAATAACTTTTATTTTCTAAACGAAATATATATAAATCAGGATATAATGATTTCAAAAAGATTTTTAAAATTAAACTTATAACCGTTGCAGTTCCTGCTTAAAACACAACTTTTTGTATGAAAAAATAAGTTTTTTTTCACTTAATTGACGTATTTGAGAACGGCTGTTTAACACTTCAATTTAATTTTAATCATGGCGATTCCTAAAGGTTTTCTGATGACCTGCATGAGTCCTACTAAAATGCGATTGGAAATTAATGAAATCAAATAATTTGGCAACATTTTCAAAAACATTTTGATATATTTTATTGCCAATACAAAAATGATGGTTATTTCTTAAATATATTTCATGAATATAAAATACAAAAACAACATAAATTCAATGACAACAGCCCCCACAAGTCATATTGTCTGGCAACAGAGTGTGGCAATTTCTAAGACCTTGAGGGTCTTCGCGAAAAAGAAAACTAAAGAAACCAAAATAGCCAAATTAGCATTAAATAAATAGATTAAAAAGTACATTTTGAAAACATAAATAACAATAAAAATTAGCGAAACTGGTCTGAAATATGTGGCGAATGTGCCACATAATTGTAAAAGAGTTTACGAGAAAACAATACGAAACGCAAACACCACTACCACACTTTGCCATTTACGGATGACATAATATTTCTTTCTATTTGAGTTGGAAGAAATTGGAGAGAAGAAAACGAAAATAAATAAAACAAACAATCCATAATATTATTGCAGCTCACAAGAAAATAAATAAATAAATAAAATGTTGGCATGTTGGCAAACACTTTTAAGTCCGCAAGTGATTTGTTGGTTCGTCTGTCCGTCTGTCCGTCCGTCTGTCTGAGCGTCTCTACGTTCGCTTCTTTAACACATTTCCATGGAATGCCGGCAACAGAGAAATCAACAGCAAAAATAAACACATGAATTTTAAACGCTTGGCCGGCAGCGAAACGTTTAGTACGTCTTTTTTTATTACAGCTCTCTACAACAACATTTTTGGCTTTTTAATGTTTTTCTTTTCTTATTTTGTTTTGTTTTTATTTTTTTATTTAATTTTTTTTTGTACTTCATGATTGCATTATTATACCCCAACCACTTTGTTATTGAAGTGTTACCACATATTTTCGTAGCTCGTTTGTTGTTGTTATAGTTGTTGTTCAAGTTTAGCGTAGGTTTTTGGGAGCCAAAATTTTTTTCACTTGTTGTATTTTAAAGTTTGTTATGTGTGTGTGTGTTTAAGATTTTCAAGTTGTATGTGTTTGTCTCTTGTTTTTAGCAGCCACTAAATATTTCTGACAATTAAACGTGCCACGACAAGTGAAGGAAGTCCTACCACATCTCAACAACTTTTTATAAAACGATTCTAGAATTTATTTTATGGGAAGTCATAACAGCCAAACCTGTTGATCTTCAACATAAATTGAATAATTTTATTTTTGATATACTCTTTAAAAGTTCAGAGATGCGATTTAAGTAAATTATAAATTGACAAAACAGTGTGAACATTGTCAACAACGAGTGACACTTGCTGGTAATAAAGATCGCATTACAGCACCGCTTTCGGCTGTAGGGTAGCAAAACATCGCTGGCGATGTAAGAATTCAAATTTCATATCCTCTCATCTATTTTCAACTGGCCTTTCAGAAGTATGAAGTCCTTTGAAAAACACAATGGAAAATGGTTGGCCCTAAAAGCCAACTCTACAACATGCCCTGAGAGCTGGTCCTATTAAAAAAAAACCATGGAAATGGTAGGCCCTAAAGGTCATCGCTGTAACTTTCCCCTAATTTTAACCGCAACGCTCGCCTGAGTCTTGTTCTGTTCTATGCTTTTCGAGCTTTTATTTTTCAAACTGCTATAACTTTTGAAAGAATCAACCGCTTCCCACATGATTGATGTAATTTTCGAATAAATTAAAAGAACCAAATCAAATATATAATTTCGAAGCTTTAAAAAAACTTTTTTTGAGTAGATTAGCCGCTTCAAGACCCGGTATGCGATGATCGATATGGTTTTTCATTGTCAAGAGCTGGAATCGTTCAGTAAAGACATTTAAAAGTTATTTAAAAAAGTATTTCTTCTTTTAAGTTTTTTAAATATTTTTATGTCTACCAGCTCAAGTCGGTTAATTTTTGATACGTTCGGGAAAACTCTTTAGAGCGTCATTAATTTGGTTCAGGCCTTCACAGCTTTTAAGCGCGTCACACACTTACACGCACACACATACAGACATAGTAATGCCCTCTTAAAATTAGTCAAGAACGCTTCCTGGGAACTCCAAACAGTCGACGTCTAATGAGAGCTAAATTTTTGCAAAACGACTTAAGAACAAAATTTTTAAAATTTTCCTAGTGGGATATTAAGAATATAGAGACCGACAGATGGACATTTTTATTTCTATTGTTCTTGGGAGTAATTTGTTAGCCCTACCGTTTAAATGTTTTTAATTTCTTTTTTATTAATATTTTTTTAACTAGACGCACGACTCTAAATGGAATAAAGTCAATCATTATTACCGATTGTGGAGGCAACCTGCTGCATGGCATCCTTTTACTTTTTATTTAAATCGATCACAAAGAATCTCTTTGAGCTGCACTAATACAAAAATTTATTAAAATTTATTAGCAAACGAAACATAAATTATTGGGGTTAATAGATTTTATTGATTTCGATTAACTACAACCACAACAAAAACTATTTATGGCCATTATTTAATGTGTAAATTGCACATGACACAGTGGACACATCAGGGGAAAAAATCAGCATATAATTTTAATTGTTTAAAATAAATTATTTTCTTTTATAATTAGTAAACATTTTCTACACGTTAAAAACAAATTGCATTAAACATTTTATGTGCCCAACATTTGACCACTGGCTGATTCCGGTAATATTCGATGTTTCTCCAGAAACTTTCAAAAATCTTTCAGAAAGTTTTTTGTTTCATATTTTAAAAAGGCGCACAGTTCTCAAAAATGTTTTCTCTATTTCTCTTTTTTATTTGTAATTGTTAATAACGTTATAATAATTACATTATTATTTTGAAATATGAAAAGATAAACGACATTTTTCTGAAGAAGTATAATTAACATTAAAGGGATTGGAAAAGTCAAATAATAAATATAAGTCAGTTTTATTCGTAAATTTCAATATATTTTATTGTCATATTTCGTGCAAAAACTCTGATTTCAAACATCAAATAAATTCTTTTATTTTTTTTCAGTCTGAAAATTATTTGATTTCTGAAGCGCAATATCGAATATTAATATAAAATAACCTCAAAACTCAAATAGATCTATTAATTATGTTAGAGAATGACTTATAATTTCTGATTGAAAAATAAGAGTCAAGAAAAAATTTTATTTTCTGAAGAATAAAAAGAAATTAAATAAAATTACTTTTATTTTCTGAAAAAATAAAAGTAATTTTATTTTTTTAAATAATAAATAATAAAATAGTGAGGAAAAAATAAAAGTTCGAAACTAACTTTTATTTTTTTATCGAAACAAAAAACCAGAAAAAAGCTTTATTTTTGTCAGGAATAAATAAAAGTCAAGAAATAACTTTTATTTTCTGCTCGAAGAATCAATTTTACTTTCCGAGGAATAAATAATAATTCGAAAATAACTGTTATTTTCAGATCGAAACATAAAAGCCAGAAAATAACTTTGATTTTATGAGGAATAAATAAAAGTCAAGAAATAACTTTTATTTTTGAAGAATATATACGTGTCAAGAAATAACTTTTATTTCCTGAAAATAAGTAAAAATTCAAATCCTCTTATAACTTTTATTTTCAGATCGAAATATTAAAGTCAAGAAATAACTTTTACTTGCTGAGTATTTCACAGGAAAAAAACTTTGATTTTCTGAACGAAACCAGAAAAGTTAAGAAACAACTTTTATTTTCTGACGAATTAATAAAAACTGAAATCTAACTTTTATATTCTGATCGAAAAATAATAGTCCAGAAATAACATTATTTTCTAGGCTATATATCTTATAGAAATCAAGAAATATCTTTTCTATTCTGAAGAATAAATAAAAACCGAAAAATAAAATCAGTAATAAAACTTATATTATCTAGGGAATAAATAATAATTGAATAATAACTTTTAGTATATAATCGAAAAATAAAAGTCCAGAAATAACTTCTATATTCTGATGAATTAATAAAAGGCGGGAAACAACTTTTGTTTTCGAGCAATTAATAGAAACTGAAAAAAGCTTTTATTTTCTGACTGAAAAATGAAAGTAAAGAAATAATTTTTATTTTTTAGAGGGCGATAAATTTCTGCACCTAAAAATGTTAAAGGCACTAAAAAAGCTAGATTTTTATAAATATTTAAGTAAATTTTTTTTAAATCGTTACTAACACCTAACATATATTATAAATCTTTCGCTCAAGCCAACGGGCAGTTTGCATGTGATTCATGAGATCCCACACAACGCATTCAGACGCTTGACTGTTGAAACACTTCAAAAACTGAAAGACCTTCTCAACAAAAGCACGTACGAAAAATGTGAATATTTTAAAATTTTTTTTTAATATATATTGACACAAAAACTTTATTCATAAACTTTACAAGTGCTTACAAATTATCGGGTCATAAAATTTAATACGAGTTTAACTTGTAACTGAAATAAATGAAAACAATTCGAGCAATTTTGAAAGACTAATTTTGTGCACAGATTATGAGTATAATGACATTAAAAAATTAACATAATTTGGTGACTGCCGTGACATTTTCTTTCAGTTAAAAAACAACACCAACAACCAACTTGTGTACAAGAAACTGACCTTGTGGGTTTTGTAATGCAGGGTATAGAAGTGTTACAACTATTTAAAAGAGATCGATGTGAAACTCTTGATCTAAATATGTGACATGATATTTATCGCGATCTGTAATTGACTGGAACAAGTTTAATTTGTTTTTTAACGAGGTTATTTGAAATGATTCTCAATATTTCGGAGATCACAATATCTGGAAAATTTCATCAAATTTCAAGAATTATTTATGTAAATGGATTTTTTTTTATTTAAATTTTAAGGTTTTCTTGCTTTCAATAAATATTATGAATTGTGTTTCTAATTTAAATATTTAGTATTTATGTAAACGGTTATTTATTTATACTTATTTATATTTATTTTATTTACAGTTTAGTTTAGCCAACGTTTTGGTTTATTTAAGGCAAAATAAATAAAAACCTCATACAAGTTGCTGGTCCACAAAACGTTTGAAAAGTTTTGTTTTCTTTTTTTATAAAATAAAATCAATTCCCCTCTCCAAAACTCCTCACACACATACACAAACACAAGCGCCAGCAAAATGAGGCCATACTTAATAACATTCGCCTGTCTGTGCTCTACCCTCGCTTTAGTTGCCGGCGGACCAATACCCGCCTCTGATCAGGAACTGGATGTGCTACAGATTCCACTTTCAAATGGAAAGGTAAGTCTTTGACCAAAATTATTTCAAAAATGCTTTTCAGTTGGTGAAAAACTTTTGTTCAAAAACTAAAACAAGCGAAAATATATATCGATCAAATCGTTAGTCTCTTACAGTCTCATTAAAATTTAAAGCAACATCAGTGGCAGTTTAAGTTGCACTGCGTCTAACAACACGTGGTGGTTGTTGGCTTGAAAACAGACTTTTTAATATCAATTTTTTTTAATCAATTCGAAACTAGTTTTTAGCTGCATATTTGTGCAGCTATTAAACGCTGCTTTTTCAATTATTTTTAAAAAATAATATTCTACAACTGCAAATTACTTATTTTATGACTAAATTAAACCATAAAAACTGCCAGTTGCAGTTGGAACAGCTTTTTATTTGTATAATCAACGGCCACAAAGAAACCGGTTCGAAGGACCACAAACAACTTCTAATCGATTATAATAATTGCAACTGTTTGGTGGTGCAGCAACTGAATTTTAAAAGTATTTTCTGTACCACAGCATATTTCATCATGATTTTCGCAAGAAATATTTTATAATTTAATAAAAATAAAAAATAAAACTAAATGTAAAAAACGGCAGATAAGAAAATTTATTTTCACGTTTTCGCAACGGAAAAATACGCCAGTGGTTCATTAAACATTTCAGGGATTAAAATTTGGAAACCGATTCAAAATGTAGTGGAATATTCGGTTTAATATCGAACAACAACTTCTTTCGATTTGGTTGAAATTCGGACAGGAACTCTCTTTCTGTCTATGTAGTAGTTGCACCAACGGAAAAAATTTTTAAAATACTTCCCAAACTTGTGTCACCTTCTAAATTTCAAAACTCTTCCGAATTGACCAAATTCCCTCCAAAACCATCTCATACAAAAACATGTTATTCTAAAGAGAATTCATGGGTCCTAAATATTATAAAACCAACAATTTTGGATTTTTGGAAAAATGTAATAACTGCAAAGTATTCAAATTTTAAAAATTCAATTAGTTAAAGAATTTTCTTTGCTGATTTTTATTAACAACGCTAATTGTTGCTTAAAGAACCTGGATTAAATTTTTTTAATATATTCCTTTCTTATATAACTTATTTATCTAATTTTCTTATAATTTTTTTACATAATTTTTTTTAAACCTGGAATAAAACAATCTCAAATTGAATACCATCCTTCATACAAAAATGATTCTTAAGACATCTTATGAAAAATATTCAGGGCTGCAAAATATAAAACAACAATTTTTGGAAAAATGTAATAAATGCAAAGTATTCAAATTTTAGAAATTCAATTAAGTAAAATAGTTTTTTTGCTGATGTGATTATATAACAATAATTTTTGGTTAAAGATGGAAAATTTAAATTTTTTTAATAAACTATTTTTTCTTATATAATTTTTTTTTTATAGTTTTTTTCTTATACAATTTTTTATATGATTTTTTATATAATTTTTCTTTTTAACCTGGAATAAAACAATCTGAAATTGAATACCATCTCTCATACAAAAATGATTCTTAAGACATTCTTATAAAAATATAAGATTTTTATAAAAAATATTTGGGACTGCAAAATATAAAACAACAACTTTTATATATTAAATTTAGTTCTACAGGAAAATTCTTTGAAAAGTCTTTTTAATTACAAAAGACATGGAAAATATTCCAAAGCTTAAGAGAAAGTCATTATCAGTTTTTATATATTCAATTTCCGCAGCAGAGCAGAACTGCTGTTTTCGAAAGCCGCTACACTTCCATCATCAGTACTCATGTGAATTTTTATCTAGAGACAAGACCAACTTTTTATAAAATCTACAATATCCTACATTTAACTAACACGAAATTGTAATAATGGCTCATAGTAAAATGAAACTACCAGGTAGCGTATTACCGTGTGTTAAATGCCGACTCTTAAACAAAACAACAGTTAATTAATTTTCTGCTAAATAAATAAAAGTATCGTGTATTGTGAAAAGGACCATAAAAATATTAAAAAAGCAGACAAATAAATTTTAAAATTTTCGCTCAAAAAAAACTAAAAGAAACTCAAATTTTTAATTTTTTGTTCGTGAAAATTTGCAAGGTCTTGTATTATTATCTTACAAATTAAACTGCAGCTCGTCACTGTTTTATAGCTGCAGCTAACCTTTGCAATTGCAGTTCTCATAACAGCAATTTCAAATATTTGCTAAATAAAAAAAAATTAAAAAAACTACAAACAAACATGAGGATGTTATTGAATGAAGTTAACGATTTTAGCAAGCACGTACTACGTATTAAGCACATATTAATAATTTGTTTTTGTTAAAAAAAAAAAAATTATACAAAAAACATTCACACTTTCATCTGGCAAATGAGCTAAAAATATGTTGTACATTTTAATGACCTCGACAAGGTTAGTAAACTGTTAATTAACAAGAAAACTACGATCAGTTTACAGTCCTTCAACAGCTACAACAATTCACTTCTAAACCAACATTTCACTCAAATGAGCCCGATTGTATGAATCATTTAAAATTTTAACTTCCTTTTACAAAATGCAACTGGAAAAACTTGCAAACGGTATTCAGGTCTTTGGGTTTGCATGGCTAATCAAAACATGGCAAAAAAAAACTAAAATAAAACAAATAATACAAATAAAACAAATAAAACAAAAAAAAGATATAAATAAAGTCTGAAAATCAAACCAGTTCCTGGCTTTAACACACTCTTACCAACACCGAGGAAGTTTGAAATTAACAGAAAAGACACGCCGAAACCAAAAAGAGAGATACTCAAAAATAAAAATTGAAAGTTATTTTCCATTAACTCTGCTGCAGCTGCAGTCGCATAAAATCGGCTAACAGAAAGAGCTTTTTTAATTGTTGTTGTACGTATTGAGTTTGAGTATTTTTCCACTTTTTTTCTTTTTTGTTCAGCAACTAAAAATATGTAATTTTAGGCAGTTTAATTACAATTGTTACAAATAAAATTAAGCGTGCAAAAACCAAAAGCCAAAACGGCTTTAAAGGCTTTTACAGCCGTAAGGACAGAGCCCAATCAATGATGATGATAAACTTTATCGTGCGGAAAAAATTTCTGGAATTTCAGTGCCATCTTTTTGTGTTTAGGAAAAATCTGTAAAATATTTAAGGACACTAAAAGTACCACTTTGACAATAAACAGGATGCAGAAATTTTTGCCACTGAAACTGCAGAAATTTACAACTGGTGAGTGCCTTCATGGAACGACTGTCCCTTTTTTTTATATATTTTTTTATAAGTAGCATATCTATGGTGTTTCTAGCTCACTTTTTCTATACAAAAAGCTACTCATACTGCCAGTGTTGCCATTATTGATTACTTAAAAAAAAAATTGCTTAAAGTTGTAAGCTTAATATGAAGAAAAAGTAATGTCGTCCTTTCATGGGATTTTGCAATTTAGGGAACAGGAAAACGGCATGACAGCGGGGTTTTTTTTTATCGAAGCTCAGATATTTTGGAAAAAATTGCTAAAGAAAAAAAATCCACGTCATTAGCCAGTCGATATGTCAACATGTTTAGCAACAACTTTAATAGCGACTGAAGAATTCTAAGAAATGTTGGATGAAGGAAACGCTGATACTCTGTTCTAGCTCTAGTAAAATGCGGATAAGAACTACCTCAGAACTCCTAAGTTGATCAGTTTGGACTTTTAATCAAATTTGGAGAAAACAAAATTGAAAGAACTTTGAAATTAAAAATTCAGAAACTAGGACATAAAGTTCAGTTTTAAATAAATAGAATAAAAATATTCACAAAATCGGGACATAAAGAAAAAAATCAAACGGCAACACAGGCACTTAACAAAGGTGTGTTGTCATCGGTTTGATACAATTCTCGTATCTTTATTTTTCATTACAAATTAATACAATTAAAAATTGTTATCACACTTAACTAAACCACTTGACATGTGGTAATAAATAAAAATACACATGAATAGTAATGGTGAAAGTGTAGCGGTTTTCGAAAACAGCTAATCTGCTCTGCTGTAAAAGTTTAATATTTCTAACTGATGTTGGCTTTCCCTTGTGCTTTGGATTATTTGTCATATTTTTCTGAATTAAAAAACGCTTTTCGAACAATTATCATATAAAATTAAATTTAATAACCGAAATATTGTTAAATACACTTTTTTTCAAGAGGGTTATTTGCAGAGCTTTTTATAATTTCTCACAGTGCTTTTTCAAGAAGTTGCACAAATTCAGCTTCTTTTCGGTGCAGTGAAAGACAAGAAACTATACAAATTCAAAACTGCCTACAATCTACGATCATAAAAACTATTTTTGCCGTGAAACTTTAATTTCATCATCTTAAACCAGCAGAAACTGAGCGCAGTCCTCATTTAAATTTGCAAATATTTCTGTTTCTTTACTTCTTCTTGCGAGTTGACGTCGTAGTTGTTTCATTCCTATTTCGCTTTAGCGAAACAGCTTAAATTCTGTAGATCTTTTTGCTTCTTTTTTTCTTCTTTTTTCTGCCAGTAAAATTCCATTGCAAATGCAGTGGCTCTACTGCAACATTAAATTATCTGTTGGCTGCTGACACGTTCTGTTGTCATTATTTAATTACAACACATACAACATTTACATTGTTGTTGTTGTTGTTGTTGGTATTATTTGTATCTTTAGCCAGCACATCCAACACCGGAGGGGACACCAATCTGTCAGTTATATAATTATCGCTCATATCGTTTTTAATCTATTATTAAGCATATTCACGTGCATAATGGATTTTTACAAATTTTATTCGCCATGCAAATTCATTTTGGGAACTATTGACGGCTTAAGAAAATGTTAGTGATATTCTCGCATTTGATTGTATTGGCGAACGTCTCGTGGCATAAAGTCGTTTAAAAACTTTAACTGTCGACTTCGTAACACTTTATTCAGAATAATTTAAATGTGAAATTAACAAGTATTTCAAGAAATAGAATACATCGCATTTGAATTTTTCAATTAATTCCAATTCGCACGGCAGAGCAAAACAATTCCCTTTTTGGGGCACTCAATATCTCTTCCACAGTATCATGAGACTGGTTCCATATCAAATCGACAAAGAGTTAGACTAGACTCCTTTTTTTTTGATTTGAATGAAATTCGGTTTTTCGTTCCATTAAATGCAATTTGAAAAAGAATTTTTTTTTTTTTCAAAGTTGTGTCGTTTTTAAAATTATATAATTTCCTTAAATTTATCGAATTTGTTGATTTTACTTTATCAATATCTGAAAAACCACGTTATATTCAAAACTGGTTCTTATGTCATTTTAAAGTTTATATTTGAGGCTAAAAAGTTAGGAACAAACAATTAAGTTTTTGGTAAAAATGTATTATCTGCGAAATTTGGAAATTCGGAAATTTAAGAAATTGAATAATTCAAAAAATTTATATATTTTTCTCTGCTTTCTTTTATAATAAAGCAAAATGTTGTTTAGAGATCCTGAGTTATTCAAGAGTAATTTTTTTATTTCTATTTTAATACATAATTTTTTTATTTCAAAACCAGTAAAACAATCTAAGCACGCCTGAGATTGAAAACCACCGCAAACACAAAAATTTATAATGTCATTTTATAGGCAATATTTGTGGCTACAATATACAAATTTTTTTTATTTTTTGGAAAAATGTAATATCTACAAGATTTTTAAATTTTAAAAATTTTCTTAAAAAGGGCTGCCTTATTTTTCAAATTAGTAATATATATATATATATATATATATATATATATATATACATATATATATATATATATATATATATATATACATATATATATATATATATATATATATATATATATATATATATATTTGGGAATCGCTGCTTTTAAGCATTTTTAATTTTAATTTTGTGCTGATTCTTTTTTCCCAAAATTTAAAAAAAAATTCAAAAAAGGCTGCTTTATTTTTATTTAAAGTTTGAAAATGTGTTAGGATGTGTTTTCTTCCGTTTGCACACATAATTTTTTTTCAAAATTTTTTAATTAAAGTGTCGTGTTGGCATGAATGATTTTATTAGAAAGATGTATCTTGAAAACGAAATAAACATACTATTCAAATTTCAGAATTTCTAATATTAAAAATTTTAACAGATAATATATTTTTGCAAACATTAGAAATTTATATTTTTATATTTTGAAACTTAACCAATTTCCTTTCAAAATTAAAGGAGAATAATTTTTGTATATGATATGGTTTTCATCTCAGGGACTTTAAGCTTCATTTTATTAAATTTTCGATATAGGAAATTATTTCTAGAAAAAGGAAAAAAAACAGATCCTTCAAAGTTTCAGTTTATATATAAAATTAAAAAAAAAAAAATTATTAAAACATGTATAAAACATCAGCCAAAAAAATTTTCAATTTAAGCAAATTAATTTTTTTAAATTTCAAAACTTTGCAGATATCAAATTTTTCCCAAAATCAATTTCTTTTTTTATTATTTTATATGTTTAGCCCCTTATATTCGCTTTAAAATGACATAAGAACCGTATTTAAGTGTGAGATGGTTTTTGAGATATTGGAAAAAATATGTCAAGCAAAATCGGCAAATTTAATATAAAATTTTGAAAATGCTACAACTTTGACAAAAAAAAAATTCTTAAATTTTTTACCATAAGTACTAAATAGAATAAGAGAGACGCACCCTCACCAAATTCCATCCAAATCGAAAGATATCGTGTCTAACTCCTTGTAGATTTGATATGGAATTACCCATATTTACTTTATGTATCTTAACTTTTTTTTAATACGCACTGGATTGTATGTAAATTCACTTCTAATTTATACAAATTAAAAAAAAAATGTTCTACTAGAATTAATAATTAATTTAATTCAGATTTTAAAGACATTAAGCAGCGTGCAGACGCTCCTATTTTTTATATAAAATTATTTTTAAGTAAGAGCTTGTCTAATTTAGATAAATCAGCTGGTAATAACTGCTAAATAAAATTAAAAGGGTAATTTTTATAATTATCTTAAGTTTTTAACTTTTATTCAAATTAATTCACTTTTGAGTTTAGAGACACTAAAAGCCGGTGAATTACTTAATAGTTTTATGGCTACTTAAATTAATTTATTCCTCAATAAAAAAGCTATAAAATTTAATTAATTATTTAATAGTTTTATGCAAAAAAAAAAACTTTATTTGTTTTGGTCTAAGCGTGAGATGTCTACATGAGACAGCATCTGAAATAAATACACTAAAAGATGTTTTTTTAAATTTACATGAGGATCAAGACCTCATAAAAGTTTATCAATTATTCAATAGACTTGAATTTATCTGATGTAATCGTGCCTAAAACAGAAACTGCTTTACTGCTCATAAAAAAATTGGATTTACGTAACTAAATTTTGCTTGGATTTCAAAATTTTAGTGTTTGAACTTTTAGCAATAAAAATTTATTTAAAATAAAAAGCTTTTTTTGTAAATGGGCCATAAATGTTGTGTCAATGTTGATACCAAAACGTACCAGTTCTAGAACTAGTTAAAATGGAAATGGTACAATATTTGACTTTAAATTACTAAACTCCATTGAAAAGTTTTAATATATTAATTCTGAAAAGCTGGCGCAATATTTTGTAAGTCTAAGACTTCTGTGGCAGTGACTTATTTCGTTAGAAAACAAACAAAAAATACAAAAAGACATGGCAGACAATCTGAGCGTTATTCCCCCTTCCATATCCGCTCCATTGTACAATCCATTTATCTTCCTTTCTAATTTGGAAAAAACTTTAGATAATTTTTCTTTTAATTACACCAAATTGTCTCAAAATAATTGCGTGCGCGTACATAAATTTAATAATTAAACTCAACTAATAAATAATTGATTTTATAAAATAGTTTGTGTGTGTGTGTGTGAACAGTGAGTCGCCCATTACAAATCACTTAATCGTTAACATTCTCAGATTTTGTGTTGCCATGAATAAGTTTCCCATGATCTTTGAAAAAATCACCTCAATAAAAAGTTACATAAACTTAATGAAAATTACGATGATTAAAGAACTAATTTTAAAAGGTAATTTCATGACATAATTTTTTCTTTTTTAAGTTTCCATTAAACACCCGTAATTAATATTGATTTGCTACAGAGTCTTATAAATGAAACATTATTTTTTTAAGCTCCTTCAAGTGTGAGTGTATTTGAAAGTTTTTTTTTTAATTTTAATTATTTGTGCCGACTTCCAACGTTGTCTAGGATTATTTTATGCTCTCCAACCAACTGGCGCTTAACAATAAAGACTTGTTTTTCTTGCTGTGATGATTGTTGTTGTTGTTGTTTAATTTTAGTATGTAATTTATTTCTTTGCAACAATGAAATGTGTGTCTTTATGTCATTGTGTGAATTGGTCGAGTGTTACTTTAAACTGGTTGTTTTCGGCCCCGTCTTGTTTTAGTTTGTGTCTTGCAAATGCAGGAAATGCAATTTATTAATTCATAAATATAGACTAAGAAAAGAAAAACTGTATCAACAAATATTTATATATATATGACATCATAATTGAAATGGGAACGACGGACTGACTATTTTGTAAGAGCAGAAAGTGTGTAAAATATTGAATAAGTTTTCAGGAAAAATTTCAAAACAATTTAGTAATAAAAGGAAATTATTTTTAAGAAGAAAAAAAAACATATTTACGATCTCTATAGTTGCTAAGAATTAATAGAATATTCACCCCTATCGTAAGCAATTCTTCCCACAAATAATTCCCTCATTTCTTATCGTGAATCATTCCTAAAACAAATTTTTTGGGAGTGAATTCACAAACATAAAAAATATGGCATCGCTAATGTTACTCCCAAATATTATTTGTAAAAAAACACATCCACAATAGTTAATTTTATTCCCAAGCAATTCACAATAAGACTTTTATTCCCAAAATATTCACAATGGGAATATACGGTAGTTCCCAAACAACTCATTCCCATAATTTTCAAGATACGGGTGATTATTACAGTTCTGCAGGGTTGCATCATCAGACTATAGCGGCAAGCCTGTGAGTGCGATGGCATCATCACAAACGGATCAAAATTTTCTTTATCATTCACAAGGGATTTTAACTTTTGCATCGCTTTGAATTAGACTCTTGAATTGTTTGTTTTAAACAAGAAGTGTAATTTAAATTGTTGATATGGAAAACTCAACATGGCACTCGTTTATTTTGAATAGTAAAACAAATTTCAAATAATTTAAAAAATACGTGTTAAATTTGTAAACTTAAGTAGCAAAAAAGATGAAAGAATACCACGCCGGTAGCTGAGGAATCCTAGTAGTCCGTTGGCGATTAATTTTTGCTAAATTTATACACACATTTTTTATTGCAGTTTTTAACAAAATGCTACCACCCATAAACATGATCTGCTAGTATTACCTGTTGTTGTTGTGGGTTGTAATTTATTCATTGAGATTCCAGTTTAGTTACATTTCTTTCTTTAATGAAATAAAATGTATTGAATTTTTTGCTTAAAAACCATCAGTTATGCCATAATCTGATATATGGCGACATACAGTACGTCCACGTAATCGTATCATTATAAGAAAACTATACTATTACGTAACGTATACTATACGTCTGCATACGTAATATTTTGAGATCTGTTAGTCGGGTATAAAAAAATTGTTTTTAAAATTAGAGTTAAAAAAACTACACGATGTAGAATAAAAAATTAAAAGCATAAAAAAAGGAATTGATAGTTGATTTCTTGTCATGGCTTTAATGTTTATTTAAACTTCTCATTCATTTAAGTACAAATTTGATATAATATATTTAGATATTAGAACTGCAACTTAATATATTTTTAAAACTCCTCAATTTGTATTTTCGTGCTGATTCTTTTTTCCTAAAGTTTTATTAAAATTCAAAGTGATCAATTGAGGGGTTTTAGCTAATTCCTATGAGCATTTCACTGGGGCTAATGCAGATCATCAGGGAACCTTTACTCAACATTTAATAGAATAACTAAAGATATTCATTTCAAACTTCCACTTTAATAAATGAGAAGCTTAAAGTAAATATCAAAATAAGTTTTCCTTTTTTATTTTCTTACGTTTTTGTTCTACCTTTGGCTGGCTTTTTTCCGGCTCTAATTGTAGAGCTTAAACCCCTGAATTGATCACTTTAAATTTTTTAAGAAGATTTTGGGCAAAAAAGGTATCAGCAGATAATTAAAATTAAAGAATTTTAAAAAACGACAGTTTCCTGATATATGTAAAATAAATTGATAACAATTTTTTTTTAATTTTTATTTTAAACTTTTGGTTCTTTTTTAATTTATCTTCCTTTCCCGTTTTCTGAACATCTGAAGAATCAGCTGATAGGAAATTCCAATTTCTTATAATTTGTTGTATGAAAACAGTTGCCAAATTTTTTAAGTTAAATTTATTAAAATCTTTTTTTATTATTATATTACCCAAGTATTTAATAACAGCATTTTCAAATAAAATTATTTATTAATTGATTATGGCATAACATATTTAAAAGAAAAGGCATCAAGATTTCTGGCGTTGTTAGTTAATATAATTTCGCTTAAATAACTTTAAAGTTATTAATTTTGAAGTCATTAATAAAATTTTGATGGACAGTGAATCATGTAATTGAGTAACCGATTAAGTAAATTAATAACACACTAGAAATGTGTTTAACATTTTTAATTTTTTTATTTCGTTCAAATAAACTGAACCGGCGTTGTATAAGAAACGATTGTGCAAGCAGTTGTATGTAATTAAATGCAACAAATTCACAGATCTACAGTCGTTCTACAAGACTTAAACGTTACACGCATTCATTCCGTAGTTTGTTGCTTGATAAACTGTATAAGAAGAAGAAGAAGAAAAAACACAATCGCCACAATATTCCGTGGCAACAATTTAATGATTTTAGTGCAACAAATCGTTTGTTTCTTTGTTAGTTTCGTTTCGAGTTTAATTTTATGTGGTGGCTGCGGTTTTTTTTCGAGAATTATTTTATAATTCTCGGTAAGCAGCGTTAATTGTTGTTGCACTAAACATTTGTGATTTGCATGTGAATAATTGGAAATTCTTTTTTTCGGGTCGCTACAATTAAAATCGTCTGTCTGAAAATGATATTAAACTTTTTGGAAAAAAAAAACGAATGCTTTAATATTTTTAAACAAAAAACTATTAAACGACTAATTAATTTCGGCCATTTTTACATTTTAAACTTGGTTTTTATTGAACGCTGATTTCCTTTCTATAAACAGTGCGCTTTTTTACTTAAACAAGGCGATATCCTGTTCGTTTCTTAAAGATTTTACACTCTTTTGAAGAGTTTTATTCCAAGAACTAACTTAATAACCCGCTATAAAACAACAGTGTGTGGATTGTGTCCTTATGTTTTTCTATAAAAATACCATACAACACACAAGCTAACATTAACAGCCGTATTCATAATATATAAAGTGCACTTGAATTTAAGTGCTTTCAAATAAATTTTGCATGCACTTGAACGTTAAGCAACAGCAAGCTGTTTTCGAAGGATGCAACGTCGACTATTTGTTGTTCCTTTTTGTTTAATTACTTCTTGAAATATGAATGAAGACAGAAGATTAAAAATACATTTTAATAAATCATTTAAATAGATAATATTCCCAAATCTGAGTTTGTAGCGGCCAATGAAAACCGTAGCTGTTGCTCCCAATCTCTTGTAATCAAATTGTAAATCCTTTATGCAAATTGATGAACTTTCAACTGATTTAAGAACTTGCAATTGCAATTCAAGAATGCAAAATCTCTAAAACTAATCAAATATTATAATAATTAACTAATAATTAATAATTAACAGCTGTAAATAAATGCAAATTATTGAAAAAAGAAAACAATTAATAACAATTAAAATTAAAACAATTGGCTAAATAGCTGGCTAATAACTAAAACATTTACGAGCAGAAAAACTAATAACAAAAACGTGTATCAATTGATTAATTATTCGTATTTTTGTATAAAATTGTGAATTTTTGAATTTTTTATTTATTCGTTCGAACCATAGATATTTCATTTAATATGAATACGAATGACCTTAACCGACATAAAAGTTATAAGTACTTTGAAATACACGAAATAAAAATAAAAATAAATTTATAAAATTGAATGCCGTTTGATTTGAAATAGCCAACATATTCATACAATAAT
Source organism: Linnaemya vulpina (assembly GCA_963675445.1). Lineage (NCBI taxonomy): Eukaryota > Metazoa > Arthropoda > Insecta > Diptera > Tachinidae > Linnaemya > Linnaemya vulpina. Next base: position 31,371,289 of record OY776280.1, read on the forward strand.
ATAATGGCTTATTCTCATAGAAACAAATGCACACACACACACACACACACACACTACACTCATACTCACGCACTCACACACACATGCACTCACCCAAACATGCATAATTTCAAATACAATATAAAATATTTTATCGATGAATTAACATAAATTCATGGAAAAGCAATTTAAAACTGTATTATTTTGTTTGTTCAAAAGACGATTTAATTGAGTTGCTAATAAAAACATGCACTCAAATGTTGTATTTGTGTGTGTGTGTGTGTGTGTGTGTGTATTTGTATTGTTATCACTGAAAAAACAGCACACACGTGTCATGTTGATGGCATTTGATAACTTCTTAAGGTCCAAAGATGATTTAAGAGACAATTTGTATTATATTGCAAAGTAAAACTCAAACGAAAAAGTTTTCGTTTGAGATAAATGGAATAAAAAAATTCACAAAATCGGGACAACACTGATACTTAACAAAAGTGTGTTGTCATCGGTCTAATGCTATTCTTTTCCAGTTTCTTTTTCCATAACAAAATTAATACAATTAGAAACTGTTATCACTTTCAATTAAGTCAACGAACAAGAGGTAATAAATAAAAACATGCGTGGGTACTGATGATGGAAGTGTAGCGACTTTCGAAAACAGCTGCTCTGCAGTTGACTTTTCAACATTCAAGTGCTTTGGTTTTTTAAAGACGGTGTTGGACATACTTTACACCATCTGATCTCCTCTCTATATATACGATCAAAATAGCCCACCGAATGTGGAATATAAAGTGAATTTTGTAGTTACTCGATCGCATGCAAGAGAGAGCAAAGAATTTTATTGGCGATAGTAGAGTAGCCAACTCTATTGACTCATTGCAACATCGATGCAACGTGATGTGTGTTTCAATGTTTTACCAATACTACGACGGAAAGTGTTTAAATAATATCAGGAAACTTGTGCCCGAAAATCGACTCTTTATGCAAGCTACACTCTGTTCTCGAGTTGACAGTGAACCGCAAAACGCATTAAAGAGAACTCGTTCTTTGTTCGAACGGATTGTATGCCGTATAATCTTGCTGCAGAGGTAAATAACTTTGGTACGAACCTGGTACCGAATGTCCTTAGACTTTATAATGAATCTGTATTTTTACGGACGAATTTATTAACGTTTAAGGTAAAGAAAAAAAATTTTTATAAGTTTAAAATCTGTCATCGATCAGATGTGAGCGAGAATAGCTCCCAAGTATGTTCAAAAGTTAACTATATATGTATTTGTCGAACTATCAAAAGTTTGTTTAATTGTGTGACACCGACGATGCTTGATTAAAAATTAAGAAACTTAGATTTTTGTCATGCTTGAAAAAGTGCTTTGCATGAACGTTTGATTTTGCTCTTAAGGCACAGGCACGCTTTAAATGATATTTCAAAAAGAAATTTGAATAAAAATATGGGATCTAAAATATATATTTTTTTATTTTCAATTGGAAATTAGAAAATTAGTTTTTTGCTTAAATTATGTGCATATATAAAATATAACAGAAGTAACTGCCTCCACTTATAGTTAAAACTTAAATCAAAACAGCACTGCTTGGCAGGCGTCAAGCATGTGTAAGTCTCCACGTCAAGCACATGTGCACATGAAGTGGAACACTTTTCATTTTGCAATATCCTAAATTTCGTTGAGATTTTCGGGGATTATATATATATATATATATATATATATATATATATATATACATAAGAAGTTAGTTCCTGCTTGCACATGAAAATAAATCTACAAACAATTAAATAAATCCGGGAAAGGCTCTTGTTAACAATAAAGAAATTCTTAATTTTAAAAAAATTGTTGTTTACAATTTTTTGTATGTGATAACAAACAACCATGTTATACAACTTTTTAATGGTTTGACATTTAAATTGATTTAAAACGAAGTGTGTTGCGTATCAAACATTTTGTATTCGACATGCAGACAAAGAAAAAAGAAACACATCAAAACATTCCTTATTCGCGTGTTACTCATGAATTAAATTCAAATCAAATTATAACATGTTGTAAAATACTGACACTTATGTGGTGTAAAATTATAAATTTACAAAGATTGAAGAGATTATTAAAGTTGTGAGAAAAAAAATTACAATTATTTGACATGAATAGCAACTACAGCACGCGTCATTTGTCACGCGAAACACCCACGATTCTAACGACAATAGAAACAAATTATTTGTTGTTTCGACCGAAAAGATGAACACCATCAACAACATAATTATTGTCAACAAGTTAAATATGTTCAGTTAATTATACGAGTATGAAATCAACTGCAGCAAATAAAACTCACGACTGTATTTTATTCAAACGATTGTTAACAAGAGCTTCTTGAGGTACGTTCAAACTTGTGAAATATTTGCTTAAATAAAGGTAACGTCTGAATTGTAATGAAAAAACCTCTCAATTCAGAAAAGTGTTTATTCAGTTAAGAAGTTGCCAATAATATTGGATTAGAAGAGTTTAATTTTAGATCTGAATAAAAATATTTTTAGTTTTATTTTTAGTGGTGACGCTTTTTCGCGCAAATATTTGCCTAGTGTGACTACACCTTTAGACATCAGTTTGAAATCTTTTTATGAATATTAATTGGACAAAAGCAATTTAATCGAGTATTTAAAAACTAATTTTTTTCACATTTTTACAGCGACTGATTTAGTCTTATCGATACACTCTCAAAATAAAATATGCAAAATTGTTGTTCTTGTCCAGTAATAATGAACACAATACTATTAATAAAAATAATTTAAAAAATTTAAATAACTTTATAAATTAACTGCCTGTTCGCCGATGCCCCAAACTATCGTTGAGTGGAATAACTAACATTTTAAGTCAAAAATTATTTTTAAAATTTTGTTGTTTCTTTTGAATGTTGTTTATTCTATCGGTCGATAGTTTGCGACATCGGCGAATTGCCAGTTAGTCTACAGTTTTATTTTTGCGGATATATAATCCACCTTATAAAAGTTATATCCTTGAATTCCATTCCATTTAAATTGGAAATGGTTTCGAGTTTTTAGTCTCCAGAAAAAGAAACACAAACGAGTTTTTTGGTATGAAATAATTTCTGATATCAGAAAGGAAATTAAAATGATTTTTTTACAAAAATGCGAAATAATTTACGTTTCCGAACGGATTTGAAATATATCACGTAACTAAATATCAGAGAGAGAGAGGGAGAGAATTAACCAAGAAAATTGAAACTGATGTCATTCCAAAAACTGATTTCCATTTTAGTTTATTGAATAGCTGAAATTCGACTGAGGATTTGAAAATTAGACTTAAGCTTTTTAAGCAAAAATATTTCAAATCAGTCATTTTATTATTTCTCCTTTTTTAATTCACGACCAATTTAAGCGTTTCATATTTTGTCAAATCAAATTGAATGATAACTGAAAATATATATAAAAAGAAAACAGCACAATTTGCCATGTTCGTAGTAGATTTATAGTGATAGAAATTTGAGCCGCCAAAGTGAATATGACTGGCAGGCAATTGTTGCCAATTTTCAAACGTTTTTGAATGCAAAAAGTACCAGGAAGGAAATTGTTAAACTAAAAAATTAATTAACACTCATTTGCGACAGTGTGGCACTTTTATTTAACGTTAATTTCATTTCAGTTCAAGTCAAAATTTTGTGCGACAAACAATAAAACAAACAAACAAATTAAAAAATAAAAATAAAAAAAATAACTTTATAAGGAAACAGATGATCGAAATTGCAAAACAACTGCAATAAAATCAATGGCTGTCATTGTAAAAATTCCAATACGTGATTAAAATCGCCCCGCCACCGTGACTGAGGTTGGGGTAAGTGGTGTAGCTCAAAATTATTTGAAATTCAAATTGAAAACAGTGTTTTTAACGAAGACACATACTTTGGAGAACGCTAATTTTTTATTTTCTTGCGGACTTGAAATAAAATATAAAGCACTTTCAAATTATCTGTTAGATAATATAAAACGATAAGAAAAGTGCTTCGGAAAATTTTAATAAAAGTTAATTTGGAAAAATTAAATTCCGGTACAATTCATCTGAGAGCCGGTCCTAATAAAAATATACAAAATCCTTTGAAATATACAATTTTAATTTTGACAAAAATACTTTCAGCGCTAAACGTAAAGAGATTCAAAATTTTATTTTTCTTTTCTTTTGCAACCCACAATGTGATTTGCTTCTCTGCGGAAGGAGTCCAACTCACAACCATCACACTGACACGATAATATTGCCAGCAGTTAATCACAGCGTCACTTTCAAAGAGAGTTTTCATTCAGCAAAACATAATAAATATTCCAAAGGGAAAGTACACATCAATTTTAAAATATTCAATTTGCACAGCATAGCAGAACAACTGTTTTCAAAAGCCGCCACACTTTCATCACCTGCACCCCTGTGTTGCCATTTGATTATTTTCTTCATTTGATTTAGAATATATTTAATTCAGAAAGACATAAAAAATATTCGAAAGCATAAGTGAAAGTCAACATCAGATATTATATATTCAACTTACACAGCAGAGCAGAACAGCTATTTTCGCAAGCCATCACACTATCATTATCTGCACCCCTGTGTTGCCGTTTGATTATTTTCTTTATATGATTTGGAATATTTTTAATCCATCATGATTATCATCAGAAAGACATGAAAAATATTCCAAAGCATAAGCGAAAGTCAACATCAGATTTTAAATATTCAATTTGCACAGCAGAGCAGAACAGCTGTTTTCCAAAGCCGCCACACGTTCATCAACAGTACACATGTTTAGTTATATTTATTAGCACTTCTTAGGTGGTCTAATTAAATATGGTAGCAGTTTCTGTTTGTGCGAATTTTAATATGAAAAAGGCTACGATGGTAACGCACTTTTTTCAATTACCCGTGTTGCCGTTGGATTATTTTCCTTCGTGTCCTATTTTCCGATCTTTTTTTATTCCATGTTTCAAGTAAACTTTTTTCGTTTTTAATTTTCTTAACGTTTCTGACCCTTTTTATTACGTTGCCCCGAAGCATTAACTTAAACTTCGTTTAAATTGTAAATAAAAGTTAAGAGTTTAACTTGTTGTCTCCAATTTGGTGATGAAGATTGTGTGTATGTAAATATTAAAGGTCTTATTACAAAAAAAATATTTCGTCTTTATAAGACAAATTGTCGAAATGAAATTTGTATTATAAGCAGCTTATAAGCACTAAATATTTTTTTATGAATAAGACCTTAAATATTTAAAAAAAAACTTTAGATTTAATTAAATTCTCTTAACCACGATTAGAAGAGAATATCAGTTTACAGCTGCTTAAAATTTAAAGAGAAAAGCTATGAAAATACAACAACAAAGACAAACATTAAAAGCAGCGCCAAGTTAATTATAATTATAATTACATTTCAATGCAAATTCCCTTCTGAATTCATTAAAGACACTAGAAAATATTTCCTTTACTTAAACTCGACAACAAAATTAGTATTAAAAAACACAACATCCCGCATATCAGGAAATTGTAACTATCGTTGGACTTAAGCCTTCAATTTATTTGTAAGAGAAGGTGTAAACAAATTAATAAACTGTTGGCATAATGAAAATAATAACAAAACAGATTGTTAAAAACTAAACAGCATCCCAAACACAATACAAATTATTCGTATTGCACAATTCACTTTTAGCTTTCGGTTCACTTAACAAAAAGGTGATTTAAGTTTTATTTTCCTTGTGTTTTTTTCGCACAACAACAAAATTACAATTACGTGTAAATTAAAAATATTAACTTTCACTCATTTCAACCAACAATCTAAAATGTTTAGTTGTTAGTTTTAAATACAATATTTTTTTTAAATTTACTTTCAGGAATTGGATGTTTTGACACTGGGATCGAGCGACCAAGAACAATTGATATCAGAACGTAATAAAAGAACAATAGGTTTATTGCGTGATCTGTTTCCCGATATCACAAAGGTACGAATTTAATTATTTATTATTATTATTCTTTATATTATGTAAAGAATTGGAAAATAACACAAGACAACTGGTTATGAATACACAATTAATTGATTTTACTCGTACAATTCTACTGATTTATAATTTTTAATTTATATAAAAATAGAAAAAAAACCTTATAGTTTAGCTTTATGCATAAGTAATTAATATAAGAAGAAGAGGAAGAAGAGTCATATGTAGGTGTGTTAAATTCAAAGGATGTGCTATTGAATACGTATTTGAAACGACAGATGAACATGTCACACAGTCAGACAGTCATTGAATTTATAAGCAAAATAATTGACTGATTTTTCTTTTGTTGAGGAGGAGGAAAGGAAAAAATACCCCGCTAATGAATGTAATTTAAATTTGTAAATTCTTTTTAATGCTTTGAAAATAGCAATTGAACCAGGAAATAGATCGTTTTGTTAATAATATTTTGCAACAATTGGGTCCCATTGTCTTGGGTACAGCCCTAAATCCCAACAATGATCATCCACGTTTACCACTAACTGAAGATGATGTTGATGATGACTTGGATATAAATGCCCGAAAGAGCACAATACCAAAGGAGTTGACGGTCTACGAACCGGATAATGAGTTTGCAAAGTCACAGGAAACCAGAGATGTGTCACAACAAAGTGGACAAGATTCAATTGAAAGAATTAAATAAATAAAATATTTCAAGGAACTATTAATTGGCCGTACTAACACAAAAACAAACAAATCAACAACAGAATTGGCATGTTATTTGAAAAGAAAAAATTTAATGAAATATCGCCTGGAGGCTATGTTTCTATAAGTTGGCAGCATTGGCAAGCATGATTCAATTGGCAATACGTGTTGTAACTGTGATGGGTACTTTTTGAAAAAACGTGAAGCCAACTCTAAGAGTTTGGGACACAGTTTATTTGAAATCAAGGCATTACATTTTCTTTTTGTTTTCTATTTCAATTTCCAGTACACTGAAAAAATTAATTTCCCTTAACATTTGCATTGCACCGAAAATGTTTTCCATAATCACAGTTCTTTTTGGTTAGACTGTGACAGAGTTATTCCTAGACTTCAGAGCTCTTAATTAATATTTACGTCTGGACACAAATCCAGGAATTTTGTCTCGCCAATTTGCATATGAACCATGGGCGTGTGTTATGGCATTTTATTTTATTGAAAATGTGTTTATAAGATTTTATTTCAAAATTATGCGATAAAAAGCTGAACTTTATGAAATCGTTTCAATTAAACTTTATCAGCCATTTCACAGATCCCGTTTTCAATTTATTTGACTCGATTTTATTATTTGTGAAGGTTCCAATAATTTTTATTAATACGAAACTATTTTAAAGTATTATTAATGTTATTAATCTGGCAATATTGTCAAGTTGCTAGGCTAATATGGCAACGCCATATTTACGTAGCAAAACCAAAACCGGCAGCATGTGACAATCATAATATGCTCCCAAGGACATTGTAAAAATTTTGCACTTTACGGTGTTTTCTTTTCTAAATAACATGCAACATTTTTTCACTTCTTTTTTAAAAAGAGTGACAGTTTGAAAGCAGACATTATTTTTCATAAATAAGGTTGGGTTAATTTCTAACAAACTCTTTATTTTCATATGAGAAAATGATGCAATTTTCTATTAAAAAGTGCAATAAATGTTGCATTCTTTTTTAGAAAAGAAACCAATTTTATTTTAATGAAAATAACATGAAATACAAATTTATAGGCTGTTAACGAGTGAATAAATAAACATTGGTTCAAAAAGGAAATATGACAAATTAGCATCAATCATTTCCAACAATTTTCACTTCTTTCAAAAATTTTTTGAATTTTGAAAATTTGCAAGATATTCAAAATAAATATATTGAAATAAATATATTCAAAATGAATATATTTAATTAAAAATAGTTGCAAGTATTTCATTGTACAGTAAAGCAAAGGAATTGCTAACACTTTTTATTATATTAAAAATGATTTCATTCCTGTATGGGCTTTCGTTTTCTGAAGAGCTGAAATCCGTTCTCGAACGGAATATAATTCCGAATCATGAATATGTTGTAAAATTTTTCTAATTTTCTTTAGTGCAGGATTTTGTTAATGTTTATTGGCTTGTCTCAAAAACGAAGGCGTAGCACTGGTCCCATTACCGCCAGAGATTAACACAGTCATGTACCAAAAGAGCAGGATATAAATTCCTCCCCAGTCCTGTAAAATTTAAGAACAAACACAACGACATTTTCCATCTTCTAATCTATCCTCTTAACCCTATCATCTCTTCTTTCAGTGCTGACACAATGCACTGCATATACAGGGGTCAGCCCCAAAGTGCTGGTCCAAGAATAAAAAAAAAAATATTTAAGAAATTTTTCATAGAAAAGTGTAAGAAAATAGTTTTACTTTTTTTGGCAAAAAAAAAATTTCGTTAGTCTACAAAATATTTTTTATCAAAATTAATACATATTTTGAATGAAAAAGCCACGCCCACTTATCTATTTTTCACTCAGTTATTTCTTTAATACAATGCGCTTTAGCACAATATTAGATCTTTTTGATAAGAACCCGATTTGAAAAATAAGTAGTTGGAATATGATTCATAGTTTGTTTATATCGTCATCTAAAACGTAAAATACTGTTAGTCATTTTTGAAAACTTTCAGAAGAGATAAAAATTTTATAACAAGCAAAGATATTTTTTACATAATTTACTTCGCACAGGGAAATCGCTGTCCACTGTTACACTCAAAAAAAATAAATATTTCATGGAGGCACAATGAGCGTGATGGTCTTTCTAAGTATCAGTTAATACGGTCTTCAGTCATACACTTCTAATTGAGTCAATATTCACTTTATTGACTTAATTAATTATTTTCCCGATCACATAAACAAAATTTTGTTTAATTCAATTATCGTATGACAATTAAAAAAAGAACTACGTAAATTCATACGGATCTTAAATTACACTCAGACTTAGTCAGGGCAGCTTCCTAAGACCTCAAAACTTGGAGATCTGATGAAAACTCCATTTTTTTTTTTCAAAACAGGGTGAAAACAATAACTTCCTGATTTTATTAAAATACTTAATTTTTGTAAAGGGAAATTAAAAAATAATCTCTCACAACGAAAACATTTTTTTGCTTTTAACTCAAAAAAAAAAAACAATTAAAATTAATATTGTTAACTACAACTTTAAACAAGTCCTGTGAGTTGAGGAAATGTGTTTTAAGCGATAGAGCACACAAATGCAAAATTAAAATGATCGTCGATCTGCGCTATTTCTCTCCCCTCAGCTGTTGAAAGAAGTGTTCGCTGAGATATTGAAATTGAAATTGTTAGAAAAAATGCATTTTCCATACAGAACTTGTGAAACTGAAATGAAATGCCTTTGAAAGTTTCAAGTACCGCAATTGGCTTTTAAATTAAGAATTAATTATTTCATTTCGAAACCGAAAATATACACAATTTTTTATTTTACTAACTGCAACGAAACAAATCCTTCTATAACAAAAAGTAAAATAAATCAAATAAAAAATCTCGAAATTTTACTAAATTCAAAATCCAAAAAGTACTAATTCTTGATATAATTTTTTTTTCTTGTATAAGAATACGGCGGACGAGGTAGATGGTTGTTCCAATTTGCATGCATGGAATTTAATAAGTTTACAATTATTGCAAATTTTGGTCACTCTGTCACTGTTTACACTCACAAAATTGCAGATTTCAAAAAAAAAAAAAAAAGAATACAACAAAATACACACTGAATTAATATTAAAAGCAATAAAACCACAAAAATTGTGTTTTTCCGCAAAACTGTGTTTTCCCAAATAGCAAATTGACGGTATAGTAAATCGTATCATAGCGCAGGTAATACGAGTAGCCGGACCCGATGTTTTGCGCTCCGTATTGAATAACAATCGTAACACGACACCCAGGCCAAATTTAGCAGCTGATTTTGATGATGACGAGGATGACGACGTTGTTAATACGAATACGTTAGAAAATGATAATAACTCGGCTGGAAGTTCGTCAAGTGACGTTAATACTAGAGTTCAAATTGATTTGCCCACATTTCCGCCAGAAACTGCTCAGGCAGATGCCACAAATACAGTGAGTTCGAACAGTTTAGCAACCAGCTCCACATCAACATCAACAGCAACCCCTACTACCACAACTTCAACAACTAGCAGTAGTACTAGCCCCCCTTCTACCACCTCATCCTCTACTACCACTACAGCAGCAACTACTACTACTACTACTACTACCACTACTACAAATAGCCCCATTTTAATCATCTCCCCTCCAACAACAACATCCCAACCTTCCAGCACAACATCAACCTCAACGACAACCGAAAGTCCCATTTTTGTTATAGCGCCAGCTACTACTACCACTACTACCTCCCCAAGTCCTCCCACTACTACCACTACCACTACCCCCATCACAACTATTAAACCCGATATCACCCTTAACGTACCCAATTCGTTAACCTCCTCAATGGTGAATTCATTAACAACTTCTCTGCAAACTGAATTGAATTCAAATTCGGAAACTAGAACGAGAGCTGTTAATGAATCGCAATTGATGGCTATTGTTGAAAGTTTAAATCGTTTATTAAATACCACAAATTATTTTGTTGCCACCAGAGATAATTTATCCCCATCATCATCAGCAGTAGCAACAACAGCAACAACAACAACTTCAACAACAACAGCAGATTCAGCCACAACAGCAAAAATAACGAAATTATTGCCAGTCAATAATTAAATGAAACTCTCACAATTATCGAATTATAACAAGAAGCAGACCTTCAAATCACAACGCCTCAAAATTCGACGTTAATATCATCTAGTAAAAATCCCTCGTTTTCCATTATTAATTTAATTCATTTTTCGTTTATTTCGCTGTAGAAGTTTTTGTTTAATCTATTTATTTTGAATGGTAGTTAAAAGATTCAACATTTTTATAAATATTTTTCTGCACTCGTATTCATTAATTTATTTTTCGTTTTTTCATTCAACAAAATAATATTTAATGCAACTCTTTTCATTTTAGTAATTATTTCGAAAAAAAGTAGTTAAGGATTTAATATTTTTATTGTAATTTCATTGCAACAACAAACACATCATTTTCCGTTTAATATTTCTGTTATAATTTTTGTTTACTTTTTTCATTTGCAAAAGGCATGAGAGTTTAATTGAAAATTATATGTTGAAATTGTTTAATTAGGATTTTTAAATTTATTTGATTATTTAATAAATTCAGTTGGCAACACTTACATATGACCTTTAAGACTAAAACGGCGCTATACAATTGAGGTATAAAGATTAGGGTGACGCAAAATATTAACTATTTCAGTCTCGGCTGGAAAAAAATTGTAGTTTTTAATGTGTCGAGAACTCCTTCCAAAGGCCAGGTCAAAACAAATTTGGCTTCCGATTTTATCGGGAGTAAATTTATGAGCGTCCTTACGAAAATCAAGTTTGAACACAAATTTTCAAAAGCATAAACTTTTGGTCTATAAAAAATTAGTTTTTAAAGATTTTAGTTTTTATAATTTTTTTTTTTTTTTTTTTGGAGAAAAAAATTACAATAAAAATAATTCGGTTTTGAAAATTTTTTTAAATCTTTAAAAGTTTGGAGCGAAATTTAAAGTTTTTCGAGCTCAAATTTTCACAAGATTATTATTTTTGGTGTATAAAATTATCCGTAAAAGAGAATTAATTGGAAACAGTTTGTTTTTTTTTTGCGATTTTCGAAATATTTATATATTTGAAGCGAAATTTTAGTACCATTATACTTTTGAATTCAAATTTAAGCACTTATAATAATTTTATAGATTTTATGGTGTACAAAATTATACCGTAAAAGGAAAAAATTAATTTTTTTTGGCGATTTTTGAGATCTTCAAAAATTTGGAGCGACATTTAAAATTTCTTTTTTAAACTCAAATTTTCACAAAGTTGTCACTTTTTGATGTATAAAATTATACCTCAACGAGAAAGAAATTAGAAAATTGTTTGGCTTTTGGCGATTATGAAATCTCTCAAAATTTTAAGTGACATTTTAATTTTTTTCTTTTATTATTGCACTGGCCTTTGGAGGAACTTCTTGAACTATAAATAACGAAAATTTTCCAGCCGAGACTAAATAAAATTTTTTTTTTTTTGAGCCACCCTAATTAAGACATGAAACAAGTAGTTAATATGGGTATGCTGGTGACTAGTGCGCTCGTTTATTTATATTAAAAACTAATATTTTCATGATCTTCAGTAAACTCGCCCAAAATTTTAATAAACGTCGATTATTTGCATGGCGGTTTTATCAAGTCGAATTGTAGACTGTTAAAATTAAAAATTGTTTAACTCTAAGTTAATATATATTGTGTTAGCATAATATGGTCTTAAACAATCATACTATGATCTAAGCGTGTATATTATGGTCAAGCATACTCGAACTGCGGTCTTACAATTTCCAGTATCTTGCAATTTTAAATTATCAACCATATGAGAATTCCAGCACACCACACTGCATATGATTAAGTTTTTTTAGGTACAGAATATGAGGAATAAAAAATTTTCTTTTCTCTATTTCTTCGAATAGTTTGAAACGTATAAAATTTGCTTATAATCGTCAGGTTATATTTTTCTTAAATTTGAAACAAGTAAAAACACAAACATTTAAAACACATCATTAAAATTTTCTTCACACAATTGTTGTTGTAGCGAATCGATGAGCAAGCTAATATGATTATTTCAAAAATTTTGCGTGCTTTCGGTCCCACTATACTACGTACCTTCGTGCAAGGCAACAGTGCCAATAGACCAAAAGAAACGTTTGACGCGGAATTCGATGATGATGGTTTTGATGACAGCAGCAGCAGCAGCAGCAGTGATTCTTCTTTCAGATCGGGTAGCAGCGGTACTAAAGTTTCCATAGAATTGGCCAGTTTTATGCCAGAAGATGACGATAACGAAGTTGACAGTGATGGCATGAGCTCATTATCAACATCCCCAAAATGTGAGACACTCGTTGCTACAACAACTTTTAAACAAAATTTAAGCGGAATAAAAAAGTGAATTTTGAAATTAATTCCGGCCTGCAAAAGAATACGGTTCAGAATTTTTATCACAATATTTCAAAATTTCTTTTATGGTTTAAAGCCGCTTAACTTTGGTTGACAAACAATTTGGTTTTTAATTGAAAAAATTTTCTCTTTTCTATTGGAATTTTTTTTAACAGAAATTTAGAAAACACACAATTGGCAGTAAAAACAAACAAACAACAACAAAAACATATTCACCCAACATTAGCAGCTATTGACTATAAAATTTTAAAGAAAGAAAGTGTGCAAAAAGTATTTCTAATTCTTTTTTTTTTCTTTCCTTTCAAACATAAAACTTCGTTTTTCTCTAACTCTATCTCCAGTTGCTTTTCAGTTTTGTCTCTATTTTTCCAGGATATTTTCGTTTTTTAATTCTTTTTGCTACTTGTAAACTGCGAAATTTATGTTTAGTTGTGATTTCTTGAAATCAAATTGGCTTTTATTATGCTCGTATTTACTTAAGAAAAATCTAAACAGAATATTAACCATTCGAATGATCATGATTTCTCATGCTTTTTGTTTTCTCTTTTTTCTTTTTTCTCTTTCATGTGCATACTACATTCCAATAAAAAAAATAAAACAAATAATTTAAAAAATCAACTTGTGCAATAACCAAAAACGAAAATCCATCAACCACAAATGCAAAAACAAAACCAAATTAATCAATTTATTGAAAATGTATACAAAATACATCATTCTGCACGTGCATTCATTTTAATAATGTAATTAAAATGTTGGAATTTGATAATAATTATTTTTATAAAAATCCTATTTTACAAAATCGTTATTGGATTTCAAATAAATCCAAACAAACTTGCCACACTTTTATATTACACATTTGCATTCGTACTGTAACTTATACATGAACACTATCACCACGGTAACACCGCAATGTAATTTACACATGCTTTAATAATATTTTCACAATATCCTGCATGCATTCTCTCTACCACTAAACCCACACATGCATACACACATACTTTAATAACTACCGTTATCATGATATCTCTCCCTATTTATGCACTTCCATATAACTCACTCTCTTTCTCTCTCTCTCACTCTCTAAAAACTATCCTCTTTATCTTCCTTCCTGTATTTATGTCCTTTTTTACTAAAACTTTTGCACGTCGTAATAACAACAATAACAACAAATATAACAAATTACCAACCGTCCACCAAAACGCATACTCAAAACTAAAACTCTAACATGGCAACCCTGGCTTTACCCAACTACTTCTACATTTGTAAAACCAAAAACAAAATATACGTTGTTGGCATTCCCCGCTACAAATGAAATAATTAATACGTGAAATAATGACTCGAAAACAATGAATTCGAAATGTCGTATCGTATTTCAAAATTCAATGCACAATGATGTCGTTTTGATTCGCATTAAAAACAGAATGGTGCCACTGATACACAAATTGATTTATCGGCCATTAACAAACAATTGGAAGAAACTATACGCGTTGCCAGGCAAGTGAAAGAAGCCGAGGCCGCAGCCCAAGCAGTAGCTGCTCTCCAACAACCAGCTCAACTTCCTATACCCAATTCGAAGGCTGAAGAGACCATACAATTGAGCTTCAACAATGAGTTGACCAACACTGACAAACCGAAAGCGATAAGCAACGAATTGCAATTGAGCGATTCAAAGTCACCAGCTATTGATGAACTGTCGTTGGACTCGAATGAAGATACTACCGATTTGGATGATCGAAACAAAAGGTATTTCTTTGCTTTAAGTATTTTCAGCATTTTCACAAACGCAATCAATTGGCCTTGAAACGATCCACATACTTACACACACATATAAATACATTCAGCTATTCAATCCTTTAAAGGATTATCTTTCAGTCGATCGATTAAATATTTAATATATTCGGTTAACGATTAAATTTTTCGATTTCTGTCAATAAACAAATTACATTTAATTTCAATATTCTTTTGGGGAAATATCGTTGCATGTTCACATTTAAATTTCTTATTTTGTCTCGCGTATAACAGGAAATTTTTGTCACATTATTTTGCTCGGAAACTATCGCTGTTAAGTACAGCAACTAAATTGATTCGCATGGTTATAGCAGACATTATTAATGATTTTTAAACGATTCCAGTATAGATCGCTTCAGAATTCGGCAATAAAATTGTAGAACACTTAATTGCAACCAACTTTGTCACACTGACATGGTTTTAATAAATTTTGGTTTTAACGTTAAAGCCAAATATTTAAGCCTGGTTATACCACACAAAATGATTTCGTTAAAACCAACTTAAGATCATTTTTGAATATTTTTGAATTGGTTTAAGTAGTTTTTATAAAATGTAACATAGATTTTGCTTGTTTTTGTCCGTGGTAAATTGAGTGCTGCCAAGTTATATGTTGAAAGCATCTGATAATATTTAATGAACGCCCAGGAAAATCCACCACTTCTGCATTTGAGGAACTCTTAAAAAACGGTTCTATTTTCATAAAATAAAACTTTTTTAAAAGGTTTTATCTTAAACTAATTTTTTCAGGCGAAAATAAAACTCACTTTGTACATAAATAACTGTTAAATAACTGTTAAAATAAAAGTAGTTGGTTATTGTAAAAGTTAAATTTAATTTATTGGTTACTGGATCAACTTAAGCTATTCGATTTCAAGCACTTTGAATTCATCAAAAGTTTAATCGACTGAAAGAGCATTCTGTTTCATTGAATGCTGCCAAATACATACACTTTTCAAAATTTGGGTAAAACAACACGATGGTATTTTTCTATTCCAACACATTTTCTTATGCAGCAATATTTTCAAAAGGTTCTTACAATTCGGCGGTGCCGGTGCAGCTGGCAGCTCTAGCGGTAGTTCCAGCTCGGGTGGCTCTGGAGGGGCTGGCGGATCTGGAGGTTCCGGTAACTTTTTATTCGATATTGTACGGGTAAGTAAATCTTATTTTCGGAGTATTTTATTCGTTAATAATCGAGTCTTTTTAAGATTGAGAGAGAAAGAGATTTCATGCGATATCAGTCACATAATAAGTTTTCCATCTCAGACAGAATTTCAATAATTTTTCCATGACATTATTTTATACGAATACAGACTGTGTCAAAGCGCTGCTGTTTAAAATAGTTACCGTGTTGGCTACGAAGCCGACAATGCAGGGATCCATCTCGCATTCAGTCATGAATATGATATCGACTTGTTGTGATCTGCTAGTGTTTGTATGGAATTATTTATTGCCGTATCAAATAAGATCGACAGGGTTATGTTTGTAACGAACTTTTTGATTCATAAAGGCATCGTAAATAACGCAAGACACAAGGAAAAGTCACCATCAGTTTAGTTATTCAACTTACACAGCAGAGCAGAACAGCTGTTTACGAAAGCCACACACTTTTATCACAAGTACTCGTGGGTATTTTTGCTTATCACCTGTGATTTAGTTATATGTGATTAAAAAAAAAACTCCTGCAACAAATTTTCTATCTTCTCATCTTTCTCCACTATCTATTCCTTCCTTTGATAAATCCGTTACCATGACTAGGACCACCACTCAAGTGACGACCCTACATTTGCAAGACATTGCGTTTGGAACTGGGACGATAGGTTTTTGGAGGGAGGGATAGGATTC